>JBBMOL010001018.1:0-52437 GCA_037954665.1 Laguncularia racemosa | reverse complement strand
AAATGGAATTTGGTTATTTGAATTAGGGTTTTTTAAAATTGTGTGTTGCTAATTAATTATATTGAGGTAAATAATTTGTTGTTTTTTTTTTTTTAGAATTTTATTGGCTTTTTTTTTGAGTGTTCTGTGTGTGAATATGTAGAACTTATATGGTTTCATAACTCAATTAGTTAAATTTTAGTTTTTGTTTGGAATTTTGCCTTTAGATGGAGGGGAAATGGTTTTTGGTTACAAATTAAAAGTAAATTTAAATCTAAGGGGGTTTATGATTTTTATAGCCTTTACAATTAATTTTTTTAAGTTTTGTTTTTCAATAATTGAAGTTTTAGAGAAAATTTAAAATAACTGTAATTTTTAGAGAAACCTTTCTTTATATTTAAAAAAGTCATGAACCTTGAGGATTTTGAAAAATATTAAGAGCAATTAGAGTACTAGATTGAAAAGTTAATAAAATCTAAAAAAACTTATCTTAATTTATAAATGTGTTGATAAGTGCTAAATAGCATTTTACTTAAGAATTGATTCTAAATCCGTCTTAATAAATTTTAAGGGGCCTTAGTGACTTGTATTTTTAGAATTCCTTTTGGGAAAAAATGGGATCCCATGGATTCGGGGATAGCTTTAGATTAAAAATTGAGGGTTTTTTGGCAAAAGAAACAATTAAAACTAAAACCCTTCCTACCTAAAACCTAGTGCCACTCTTTTATGTTTTTCCACCATCTTTTCAATTTTCACTACTAGATCAACTCCAATTGAGCCAATTGATAAGATAAAATCTAAAGGCTGCTTGAACATTACAAGAATAGATCACAAAACCTAAACTCAGTTGTTTTGGGTTAACTTTTGCTAAATGAAGAAAAATTTTAAGTTATTCAAACTAATTTAATCTTATTTAACAAAAAATAATTATAAAAAACTTAAAATTTAAAAGATCAATGAAGAAAACATGATTTCTACCCATTTAAATTCCTGATTGCAAGACTAACTTCATAGAACATATGACCCTTAAAAATTTCTAATCATTAAGGGTTGATCTTATTAACTTAGTTACTTTGATTAGGGACTTAAAGATTTCCAAAAAAACTTAGTTAAAGTAGCCAAGAGAGGGATTTACTAATTTTAAAAAACCTAGCTAAATATCCCCAATGATAAGTGTTAGAAGACCCTTAATTCTAGGCTTTTTAGTTAAATTTTATTGGTCCATGTAAGTTGAAGAAAGGGTATTTATATGATTAAATTTTAATTTCAGGCATTGATGAAGATAAAAGAAAATTTAAGGAGAATAGGATTAAAAGACAAGGGAAAATTGGGCAAAAAATAAAGAAAAATGGATTTTTGGCCAGCACGATTGCAGCAAAAACCATGAAAGCGTCTGTGTTGGGTGAAGAAAAAGGATAGAAGCCATGCCAAGATGTGCCCCGGTTCGCACAACCCGTGTTGAAGGTCAACTACAACATCTTATTTAGCCCTGCCCTGAGACGGCTGTGTTGGAAGCCTGCTGAACTAGGAGTGAAAAAAAACGTGTTTTAAGTTATCACGCCTCGAGCACGGCCGTGCAACCCCTGTGATGAACCCTGTTTTTGTGAGAACATATATAGATGCGTTGTTTTATTTAGAGGAGTTTTTTCTTTCTTTTTGGAAACCATTCTAGAAACCCTAGGGGAGATTTATTACGAACTTTTTAAAAGAAGAATTGTTTGGCTATTGGAGATCACAAAAAAAACAAGGGATTTCTTTTCAAATGAATCAATGTTATTTCTCAAAATTCTCTGTTTTTGTTGAAAACTCCATGGAGGAGTAATTCTTTATATCTTTCATCTTGTTAAACTCTAAACTCATGTGCAAAACCCCTTTTATTGATTTAAAGGATTGTTTATATTTTGTATCTTCAGTGTTTAATTATTCTTGTAATTGGTTTATGTGCACAAATTGATTGCATGCCTGATTTTATTAGATTGAAAGAGGTTTCATCTAATAAATTAGATCTTCATGAATAGAGAGATTACATGTTTTACTAGAGGTAGGAAAAAATTGATTTTCTGCAATATTATTGGAATTATGAACTTAATGAGATTCTTGCGTAAAATTAGTGAGGAAAAGGCCTCCATTATCTTATGCATGATTATGAATTTATTAACTTAAGGGGGAAAATTGATTTATTTGAAGAAATTCCTGCAGTGCAAAGTGTAATTTAATTTATTAACGAAATCTTATGTTGATAATTTAAGGTTAGGTGGAAAAGTGAATGGTATATTTTGTGATTGAATACACTTTTAGACAATATCATTTAATTCTAAGGGTGATTAGGATTTATTATTTCTTAATTTTAATTCATAATTTTCACATCATAATTTAGACTAGATAGTAGAGAAAGGCAATCTAGTACTTGTTTTCTAGATCCCAAAGGACGACACCTATTAAATCTATATTATAATTGATAGGCACATTGCCTAGCTCGATAATAGATTTGATTGGTTATAAATTTAAAACTTTAACAAACGATTAGATTTTAGAGCTCTATTTAAGTTTTTGGCGCCATTGCCAGGGATCTGGCAAGGCCAATATTAGGAAAAACTGTAGTATCTACTACTTTAGTCAATTTTTTTTATTTTATTTTATCTATCCTTCTTCTCTCCATTTTTTGAAAATTTCTATTTCACATTTAGTTGCCCTTTTTCAGTGTATGACAAGGAATTGTCCCTCAAACATTCTTGACTTAGATCCAGAGATTGAGAAAACACTTTGCTGACTTCGAAGGAATACAACTGCCGAATCTTTTAGACAGTCAGCTAGTGAGGAGGGGAAACGTGCTATAGTAGTGGAATGACATCTTGTCTTTCACTCAATAAGAGCATGAAATAATATATGATGCTTGGCAGAGATGGATAGGGTTGTTGAGAAAGTGCCTACATCACTAATTGCCCACATGGATGCAAGTTCAAACATTTGTGAATGGGGTAAATCCGGCCACATGTCATTTAGTAGATATCGCAGCTGGCAGTACATTGAACACTAAGACTTCGGAAGAATCATTGAAGTTATTTGCTAATATGGAAAAAAATAATTATTAGTGGGGTCGTGGCAAGAGTAAGTAGAAAGCAACAGGAATGTACGAAGTAGATGTAATGACTACTTTGGTAGCTAAAATGGAAGCTCTAAGCCACTAAGTTGCAACCCTCAAGAATACCTAGGACACACAACAACAACAAGTAGACCTTGAGGAGGGTGTAAACCTTTTCGAGCAGTATGAGCAAGTAGATTATCTGGGGAATTCAACGAGACAACAATACAACTAGTATGGTAACACCTACACCTAGGGATGAGAAACCATTCGAATTTGTCTTATGGAAACTAAGACTATCGAAGATCTAATCTACCACCACTGGGTATTCAAAGCAACAACAACCACTTTATCAGCCATTACTGCTGTCTTAACCACAAACAACCCCAACAAGAAAAAAAGAGTAACTTAGAGGATATTCTGAGCCAATTTATCTAAAGTTTTGATGTAAGACATTGCAAATTAGTAAGCTTCAATTCACAATCTTGAGAAACAAATTGGTCAATTGGCTAAGATGATGTCTGAGCAACAACCTGGTTCTCTTCCCAGTAACATAGAAAACAATCCAAGAGAATAGGCGGAAGCCATCTCATTGAGAAGCGGGAGAGAGCTACCATCTGTTCAGTAGCATGAGAAGCAACGAGAGGATAAACAATCTTGTAAGAAGAAAAAGGGGACTTTTGTGGGAACATACTCTAAGAGAACACCAACACCGGTTGTTAAGGAATATGTAAAAATCCCCTACCCAGCTCGCCTTAACCAAAAGCAAAGACAAGGAATAATTTGGCAAATTCCTCGATTTATTTAAACAGCTGCATATTAACATTCCTTTTATAGAGGTACTTTGCAAATGCCAAAATATGCTAAGTTCCTAAAAGAGCTTTTGTCTAACAAGAGAAAGTTGGAAGATGTGGCTACTGTGGAAGTCGATTCAAATTGCTCATCCATTATTCAGAATAAACTTCCACTAAAGTTGAGGGACCCAGGCAGCTTCACCATTCCTTGTATAGTGGGTGACACATCAGTTGATAAGGCCCTAGCTGATCTAGAGGCCAACATTAACTTAATGCCATATTCATTCTTTAAGAAGCCGGGATGAGTTTACAGCTTGCCGACCGATCTATAAAAATCCCAAAGGGGATAATCGAGGATGTTTTAGTAAAGGTAGGGAATTTCATCTACCCCGTAGACTTTGTAGTGCTAGAAATGGATGAAGATGGGGATACCCCTCTAATACTTGGGTGACCATTCTTAGCCACTGCCAAGGCAATGGTAGATGTATAGGGCGAAAAACTTACCTTGAGGATTGGAGATGAAGAGTTAGTAATAACAATGGCTGCTGCTATGAAACACCCTTGAGCATAGATGACTCTTGCTACTCCATTGATGTTGTCGATTCACTAGCAATTGAACATAGAAGGAAATTCTGAGTAAGGATGAATTAGAGTTGAGCTTAACATTAGAAGAGAGAAAGAAGCTGATAACTTAGAGGTCGCACTACTCATTGAGAAGCTTGATGCTATAGAAAATGTTATACCTCAGCATGGGTTTGAAAAGTTGAAAACAGAAAATGAAGCAAGACTTAAAACATCTATAGAAGAGCTACCAGTGTTGGAATTGAAACAACTACAAGATTACCTGGAATACGCTTTCCTTGTGGGAAATTCCAACCTACCGGTTATTATAGCCTCAGATTTATCACAAGAGCAGAAGAACCAATTACTCACGGTCCTAAAAGCACACAAGTGAGCCATTGCTTGGACAATCTCTGATATAAAGTGGTGCAACCATAAAGACGTTTAAATCCAAATAATGAAAGAAGTGGTTAAGAAGGAGGTGATTAAACTTCTTGACGCTGGACTTATTTGCACCATATTTGATAACGGCTAGGTTAGTCCAACGCAAGTGGTGCCGAAGATAGGGAGAATTGGATCTCCAACTACTAGAGACTTAATGAAAGAAAGTGAAGAGTGTCAAGCCAACGATGTTAAAACAAGTGCGTTTCTTTGGAGGCAATCCATGTCAAACTTAGGTACGTAGCGTTTCTTTTATTTTCTTTTTGTTATCACTATCTTAAGTTTATTATTTTTAGAAATTTTCAGATCTTAAGGGAGTTTCTAAGCTTATTTGAAGAGAGCGAAAGTAATCTCTAAGTGTAGGGAAGCGCCAATGACAAGTAAGGAAGTTTAAATTTTAATCACTAAGTGTATCTGGTAAGTCTCTCTCTACATTCATTTACACTTTTAGAAGTGCACAACAATCACAGTTGTTGTCTATTAGCTTGGGCATGTTTTAATTTCCCTCCACACAATCGGTACTTAAAGCTATGCAGAATTTAAAGAGAGTATGTGGAGTTTTCTTAATCAACACGGCCACGAGCATAGCCGTGCTGAAGCCAAGGTAGACTTTATCAAAGGTTCTGTTTAATTTTTGAAGTCAGCACGGCCACGGCATGGCTGTGTTGATGCCAGGCTCCACATATAACACGTTTTGTGGAACTTTTGATATCGGCACGGCCTCAAGCATGGTCGTGCTGTAACCAGGGCAAACTTGCCCTATAAAAAACACTGCCTTATTTGCCCTTTTGAAGGTCTGCATGGCCTCGAGCATAGCCATGTAGCAGCTCGTGTTGAAAAAAAATATATAATAAAAAATAAACCACACATATATACAATTTCTCTCTCTCCTCCCTCACTCTCTAAACTGTCCTCTAAATCTATTGGGTGACTTCACCAGTTATCTAAACTAAGATAGTCTAACTTTTCTTTTTACCTTTAATTTCTTTATTATTTTTTTAGGATGATGCAGCATAAACCTTGGGTTCTTAACTCCAATGATGACATGCTATTAGTGATTTGCTTTATATACAGCCTTGAACTTTACATGCAACCGTCTACATATAAAATCGGGGAAGTTCTTAGTGTCCTTTTTCTTTCATTTTTTCTTACTTTTCCTTTCGTTTTTTTTTTTCCTTTTCCCTTTCGTGTGCTTGATTTGGGAAGACATTGGGACAATGTCTTGAATAAGTGTGGGGAAGGGTTATAGGGAAACGAAAAATAAAAAAAAATAAAATTGAGAAATTTGGGTCATGCTTTACTTATGTTATTTATGCATTATCTTATTGAATTTATTGAGAAATTTGGGTCATGCTTTACTTATGTTATTTTATGCATTATCTTATTGAATTTTCCACATTTACAAATTTGTAATTGATTTTGATTGCTGTTTTTTAATCATTAAAAGGGCGAGATCCTTGAAATTGTACTCATAAAAGTTAGTGATTTTGTGCCCCTTACTCACCTATTGTTGGACTTTGTATAATTAGTTGGAATTTTAGGATGAAATATAAGTGGGATAATCTTACTTACTATTTAATTATTGATTCTTGAGTTGTAAAATAGATAGAAGTTCTTAGTTAAAAGTTAAATGGTTGTATATTTTTTAGCTTATTAGTTGATATATTTACTTTTCAAAATTTTGAGAGCTCTTCTAACTTTTTGTAAAAGGTGCATATGAAATCTATCACTTGGTGATTCCTCTTAAGTAATCTCTTAAAAATTAATTAATTAATGTGTTAATTGAGCAATAATGAGAAAAGCTTGGTTAGTATGGGTGGGCTTTGGTCCCTCAGAAGAGCAAAGTCTGACTCTACTGCTAATTAATCACTCAATTAAAAAGATAATAAGCCACTACTCCAATTACTTGGGTTCTCCAAGTTAAGAGTATCTTTATGAATCCCTAAGATTAGGATAATGGAGGTTCAATGGGGTCCCTTTAAAACCCAGTCACCTAAGGTCGTCTGGCTTGGGATCGACTAACCTATGATATTATAATAACAAGATGGGATATAGAAAAGGGCAAAGTTCAGTGGATCTTGTAACTTGAATAATTAAGTCCGTAGGGACGCCTTTAATTGTGGGGATAATGTTTGTTAACTTGGGTGATGAACCTGAGATTATCGGCTGAACATTCGTTAAATAGGTTTGCAAGATCTTAAATAACTAAAAAAAAAAAGAGAGGAAGAAAACCCAATGGAATGATGGATGCCATATACTTTCACCTAAGGTTGTTGTGCTTAGAAGAGGTAGTTGAACAGTTTATATATTCTCTAGTAAGTGGTGAGATATGACTAAGCTACTTTCGCTTTGTTTGACTTTCTTGTAACTTGGGCAGCATTTCTTAAATAGTAAAGGTATAGCTTTACTCACTGGGATTAATCTATAACTTTCAATTTTTGTATGCTAGGTACATGTATAGTCATGGTAGGTTTGAGTGGAAGGAACTAATGAAAAGTCTAACTATGATTACAATTGATGAGAGGAATTATATTTTGTCCTTACTTTGTTTGCTTGAGGAGAAGAAAATGGTTAAGTGTGGGGAGATTTGATAAGTGTCAAAAGACCCTTAATTCTAGTGTTTTTTAGTTATAATTTTATATGGATCTCATGTAAGTTGTGAAGAAAAGGGTATTTATATGATTAAATTTTAATTTCAGGCATTGATGAAGACAAAAAAAAAATGAAGGAGAATAGGATGAAGGACGAGGTGAAAATTGGCGAAAAATAAAGAAAAATGGATTTTTGGCTCAGCACAACTTACATCACAGCCTATGTAGACGTCCGTGTTAGGTGAAGAAAACGGATAGAAGCTATGCCAAGACGCACCCTAAGTTCAGCATTACCCGTGCTGAAGGTTAACCACGAAGATCTTGTTCAGCTTGCCTCGAGCACGGTAATGCTGGATGTCATGCTGAACTAGGTAGTGAAAAATAATGTGTTCCGAAGTCAGCACGGCCTCGAGCACAGCCGTGCGACACCCGTGCTAAACCCTGTTTTCGCGAGAACAATAAATAGACGCGTTGTTTTATTTTAGAGGAGTTTTTCTTTCTTTTGGCGGCCGTTCTAGAAACCTTAGGGGAGATATATTACGAACTTTAAGAGAAGAATTGTCTGGGCATCATTGGAGATCACAAAACAATAGGGGATATCCTTTTCAACAGAATCAGTGTTATTTCTCTAGATTCTCTGTTTTTGTTGAAAACTCCATGGAGGAGTAATTCTTTATATCTTTCATCTTGTGAAACCTTAACTCATGTGCTAACCCTTTGATTGATTAATGGATTATTTATATTTTGTATCTATTCATGTGTTTCAATTATTCTTGTGATTGATTAGGTGCATAAATTGATTACATGCCTGATTTTTATTAGATTGAAAAAGGTTTCGTCTAATAAATTAGATATTCATGAATAAAGAGATTACATATTTTACCTAGAGGTAGGAAAAAATATGATTTCTGCAATATTATTGGAATTATGAACTTAATGAGATCTTACATAACGTTAGTGAGGGAGAGGTCCCCATTATCTTATGCATGATTATGAATTGATTAACTCGAGGGAGTAATTGATTTTTATTTGAAGAATTCCTACAGTGTAAAGTATAATTTAATTCATTAATTGATATCTTATGTTGATAATTTAAGAGTTAGGGTGGAACAAGATGAAGGGTATATTTGTGATTGAATACACTTTTTAGACAATATCATTTAATTTTAAGGTTACTAGGATTTATTATTTCTTAATTTAATTCATAATTTTCACATCATAATTTAGACTAGATAGTAGAGAAAAGGCAATACTAGTACTTGTTTTCTAGATCCTAGAGGACGACACCTATTAAATCTATACTATAATTGATAGGTAAACTACCTAACTCGATAATAGATTTAATTAGTTATAAATTTACAACTTCAAGAATTGATTAGATTCGAGAGCACTATCACCTAACGTTATGATAGGAATAAAAATCCGACAAGACCTATCATTAGGGCAAGAACTAAAGGAATTCAAATTTTGGCGATGAGGGCCCATTTTGAGCAGATCGACCCCGGAATTATTTATAAATTAACCTCTTTTCTATTATTCTTGTATTGTGTTTTCCAACAGGCACACTTATCATATTTTATAGGGCAGTGGACAAACTCCTCAGACTCAGCTTGTGGGTTATCCATGGACCGACCTGAACCGGCGATGAGTTGGGCCGATGGATCCTCTAGGAGACCGGCATCTTGAAGACCATTTCTTTTATATATTTCTTCTTTTATGAACTATTTTGGTTGTATTATGGTTTTGGGACACTTTTATTTTCTTGTAATTTTCATTTAGGGTTAGCCACCTTAAAAGTGGCAAACTTGTAATTTTGAGCACTTTTTAACCCTAGGAGTAACAAGTATAAATACTTGCTTAAGAGAGGGTTTGAGGAGGCTAATCATTTTGCAGAATATACACCTCTTTTCACATGAGAATTAGGGTTCATACCTTGGTTCCAAACTCTTATCAATTTCAATCCCAAGAGTTGAAATTGTGGCGAGTGCAACATCTTGAAATTGTGAGTTACATCAATTTCATTTTGTTGTGATTTCTTTTCTTCTCTAGTGTGTTTATATCTAGGGTTGAATTGAGATATTTCTTGGTCAGATATACTTGTTGTTATTCACGAATTCTTGTGATTAGTTGAAGGAATTATCAAATTGATCCAATTCATCTTTAAGGTCTTCCTTGAAAACATGATTTTCACCATTGGAAAGGATTCATATTTTACGGTTTTTTCTTTGTCAAATTGAGGCTTCATTTGTGTGGATTATATGAAATTAGAGTGTTGTTAGAAGGAATTTTCATTGAGGTATTTTGATTATATCATTGGTTGTTTGAATTTCATCATTTCATCATTAGGGTTCATTTGAAAAGTGCCATTTTTGGATCCGATTTTGCCTTGACTTGAGATAGTTATTCTCAAGTCTTTTGGATGTGCTTTTAAGTGTGTTTAGGAACATCACGTTAACTATACTTAATTGTCTTACCTAAGAAGGTAAGAGAAGGTGATCATGGGAGTTGAAAAATTAACCCTATTGTCGAGTGTAATTTTTGAGTTCTCATTCTTAAATCGATCTATACTAGACATTATGCTCATCTAATATAGATCCTCGACTTGAGTTAGGAATTTCGTTTTGTTTTGGAGTCGCCACCCAACTGTGGTTGGGAAAAATTGAATTAGGACTAATTGAGCAGATTAATCCCAATTTAGACCACTAGTTGTCGTGATTTCCTTTTTCATTTTTTGTGAAAAGAGGAAAGGGAAAACCAGAGTTTCTGAGTTCGGAGGCTAACCTATTAAAACCCTAAGGTTACCACCCTAATCTCCTAAAATCTTAACCTTATCTAGAAATGTCTTTTATTTATTTTTTTATTATCTTTTATTGTGTTTTTGGATAAATTATTCTAAGAAAATTATTTTTATTCCTTTTTAGGGTTGCCCCAAATGGGTGCCTACGTACTTGCTATTCAGGATCAAACTTGTCGTAGTTCGCTTTTCCTGAAAAAATTTAGTGTGTTTGTGAATTTTAATTATGAAATTTCTTTTGATTTATGTTTCTACCATTTTAGTATTTTTTTTTAAAAAAAAAATCTAAGCCTAAGCTTGATAATTTGATTTTTTGCAAAAATAATAATTTGAAGGAAAAACCAATTTTGGATTTATTTAAGAAAATGATTTTTTCTAAGTGATAAAAATTCCATTTTTCTATTTTTCAACTCATTTCTACTATTATAAATTTTATTGATTTTTTATAATTTTTATAATTTTATTAATTTTCATGATTTTTATTAAATTTTCATAATTTTTATTTTTTTATTGAAAATTTTCTCCTAGATTTTTCATCTATCCTATTCTAAAATCTAAATTTTTATTATTGTTCTTTTCTAATATTTTTATTATTTTCTTTATAAATTTTCACATTTTTATTATTTTATTATTATAATAATTATTTTTATAATTTTTATTTTTATTATTCATCCTAAATTAAATCCTAAAAAAAAAATCTAATTTCTAACATTACTCTATTTTTTCAAATTATAAATAACAAATAAATAAATAACTTCGAAATAAATAAAATAGCTAAATAAATAAAATAAATGCAAAAATTGAAAAATCCGACTTACTTGGATCCGGATCGGTGCGCGGGTCGAGTCGGTCATGTGGGATCGGGTCGGGTCGGGTCGATCGGACACGGCGGTTGGAGATGCTCGTTGACTGCGTTCCGGCTGCCTTTCGAAGCGGTTGAAGTGTCGATTCCTGGGTTTTCGGGGGTAAGGAACTTAACTGTGGCGGTGGTTTGCTTTTGAAACGCCTCTTGGTGGCTGCTCGATGCTTGATCGGTGGTCACGGGTGAAGATCTTCTGGTGAGGCTTCGATTCTCTCTCTTTTCTCTCTTTTTCTCACTTTTGATCTCTGCTTCTGCCTCTCCACTTCATCCTCTATTTATAGGCGTAAGAAATCGAGCTGGATAAGCTCAGATTTCCACCGATTGAAGTAAATCGAATTTGCAGTTAAAAACCCATCTCCAATTTGTGCAAATCCATTGATTTGTTGCGATTTGAATCCAATTGGATGATGTTTATTCTATTTCTATTGAAGATCTGTTGGATTTGTGCAAAAAATTGAATCAAAACGGCCGAAATTCAGATTTTTCTCCTCGCCGGCAATCTCGGATGGAAGTTGAAGATGATCACGCGTTGGGCCAATCGGCTATTGACACGTGTCCCAAGTAGAGAAAAAATTTGCAAAACGTGAATTCTGCTTCCCCCCCGTTTCGAACCCTTGACCAAGCCCTCCCGCTCGCACACTAGACCAAGGTTCGGACCAACTGGGCTAGCCCACTTTCGCGATTTTATTATTTTCGCAATTTGCATATATGCAATGCGATTTTTTTATTTTTTTGTATTTTTTGAAATTTCAAAAATTTGTGAAAATTATTTAACCCTTTTTATTGCCATTTCTGCAATTATTTTCCAAAATTGATGTATTTTTCCTATTTATTTTTTTTTTGAATATTTTTCCTATTTTGCTAAATTATAAAAAAATGGAAAAAATTGGAAATTAATTATTGTTGATTATTATTGATCATTAGGGCAAAAATGGGGTGTTTACACCTATATAGTGTCATTTTAAAGCAGAATTGTTGCTTAATTGTAAGCCACACAAACTATATCGTAAGTATAATAATTCATATATATCTTTGACTTAAATTTCAACTTAGTTTTCTATAAAAAGACAAGGGAAATTTACTTCATTTTACTTTCATTACCCACACTCATAATGATTGGTTTTCTTCTCCTCAAGTGGCATGACTTTTAAGCAAAGTTGTTATAAAAAAATGGCTTCTTAAGCACACCATTACTATATAAGACAAATGCATCTTTTTCTATATAAAGCAAGTTAGTTAATGGAAGAAAATTTTCCCTTCTTTCCCTACCATTGTTGATAGAGCCATTTTATACTCAATCTTTATAGTATAAATTGTGTTAAATTATTATAGATTTTATAGAAATCATAAGGAAATGGTACTCTAATTCTATCATCGTGATAAATCAGGTTAAATGGAGTCAAGGATGCCAATTCAAGTAAATTAGAGAAGCCATCTACAACTTGGTTCAAAGACAAGGATTTACACCGCCAGAGGGAAGTACATGGGCGTGTAATTGAAGTACACGGCCGTGTACTTGGTTTTGAATCAACAGGAAGATACACGGTTGAAGTACACGGCCGTGTATTGGAAGCACGGTTTGAGGCATGGCCATGACGCAAACCATGTCACACACTGGACAAGAAGACGGACATGTGGACTTTGAACAGAGAGAGACACGGCTTAGGGCACGGCCGTGGTGGAAGCCGTGGGAGAAACCGTGCTTGGAGCCGTGGTGGAAGCTAGACGTGCCAAGGAAAAGAAAGTGTGGAACATCAACCAGATGAAGGCACGGCTTGAAATCTAGCCGTGGGTCTAACCGTGGTACACACTGGACACGGATGAAGACTTGTAGATTATGTACAAATGAAGGCACGGCTTGAAATCTGGCCGTGTGTGTAACCGTGGTACACACTGGGCGCGGATGAAGACTTGAAGAATATGCATAGAGGATGGCACGGCTTGACCTACGGCCGTGTGTTAAGGTGTGCCAGGCGGACGAACATTTACTTCTCGAAATCTACTTGGAAAAGGAAAGATATTTTCGTATCTTGCTAGCAAAAGATCACATGCCATCTCCCTAACAATATAAATAGAACCAACCCTAGAGGGTTAAGAGAACTTTGAATCTTTGAATCTTGGATCACCTTGGAGACAAGAAGGAAACGTGGAGGCAGAGCAGGCAGCCAGAAATAGAGGCTTGTTATGTTTTTTTTTTATTTTTCGTTTTATTGATGAACATGAGTAGCTAAGCTACTTTTCTAGCCAAAGGGTCATAGATGTTTAATTCTCCACGAATTGTGAGGTCTAATTGACTTGTATTTATTCTATTCTTTGCTTTCGAGTATTCATATATCTTCTGATCGTTTTGTCATTATTATCTTTGTTGATTGGTATGAATAGAGCTCTTCTACTCAATTAGCAAGTTAATATATTGTCAACTAGCACGTCAAATCCATAATTGTTTGATTGTTCTAGTCTTAGTGACGCAATAACATGTTTGGTTATAAAAGAGATGATCGAATTCATGTTATGGAGGTGTGTGATCATGTTTAAATAGGTTATCTTATAATCTACTGGCATGAATTGGTGGTCTCTCTAGATCTTAATGCTATTGATAGATTAAATCCTAAGCGCTTGTCTAGGGTTGTTTAATCAATAAGAGAAATAATTCAAAGTGCTTGTCTGAGGTTATCGAGGAAGTAAGGAGAGATAGGTTGTTAGAGCTTGTTAATAACCATAACCAGTTTATCTAGAACTAAGAATAGAAAACATTTGCATCGATGATCAATTCCTAGAATTAAACTATCTTGATTCCTTTGGCTAGGCTTTTATTAATATCCGATTTTCTTACCTTGTTTTACTTTATTTTGATTCACAAACAAAACCCCCCCATTTTTCTTTTCCTTTTATTCTCCTTGAATAGAAATAAGTTTAACCAATCTCTGTGGATTCGACCCTACTCACCACTATATGCAAATCATATAATTGTCTAGGAGTAGGTTTTATTTTTGTTGGATTCGACACCCATCAAATTTTGGCGCCGTTGCCTGGGATTGGTGTCAAATTTATTTCTATTCTTGTATGACTCGTTCTTCTCAGACAGGTGAACTAACTTATAATCCAGAGATTGAGAAGACTCTAAAGAGGTTGCGACAAGAAGCTAGATCATCCACTAGACTGAACTTAGCATTGGATTTGTTTGATTCATCCCTTGATTCAGAAAAAGAAGACGATATGGCAAATCCCGAGAGAACCTTAAGGGAGTTGGCTGCACCGGATGTGAATCAACAACCACTTTATATTCACTATCCCGAACTAGCTGTGGAATTCGAATTGAAATCTGGGTTGATACATCTGCTACCTACATTTCATGGTCTTGAGAATGAAGACCCTCATAAGCATTTGAAAGAGTTCCATATAGTGTGTTCTAGTATGAGGCCGCAAGGAATAACCGACGATCAAATCAAGCTACGTGCTTTTCCATTTTCTTTAAGTACTAAAGCTAAAGATTGGTTGTTTTATTTGCCTCCAGGTTCGATAACCACTTGGACAGATATGGTCAGACTCTTCTTGGACAAATTCTTCCCCGCATCCAGAGCCGCTGGTATAAGAAGAGAAATTTGTGGTATAAAACAGAGGGACACCGAGACTCTTCATGAGTATTGGGAGAGGTTCAAGCAACTTTGTGCAAGCTGCCCACAACATGGGATATCTGAACAACTCCTTATCCAATACTTCTACGAGGGCCTACTTCCGATGGAGAGGAAGATGATGGATGCTGCAAGTGGAGGCGCCATAGTAAACAAAACCCCTGGTCAAGCTAGGGAATTGATCTCCATTATGGCTGCCAATTCGCAACAATTTGGGTATAGGCATGATATGTCTTCAAGGAAGGTAAATGAGGTAAATGTGTCTAACCTTGAACATCAAATTTCTAATCTTACCTCCCTTGTGCAGCAGCTAGCTCTTGGAAATACCCAACAGGTGAAAGCTTGTGGAATTTGTGCTGCTCCTAGTCATCCGACCGACATGTGCCCCACATTGCAAGATGACAACCATGAACACGCCAATGCTGTAGGCGGATTCCCAGGACAACCACAAAGGAAATATGATCCCTATTCAAATACTTACAATCCCGGATGGAGGGATCACCCTAACTTCAGATATGGCAATAAACCACAAAACTTCCAACAATTCCAACCCAAGCCATCAAACCAAGTATCACAGGCTCCTTCCACTTCAGGTATGTCCCTTGAGGAAATTGTTAAATCACTTGCCGTTAATACAAAACAATTTCAGGATGAGACAAAGCAGAGCATCCACAACTTGGAAAATCAGGTAAGTCAACTTGCTTCTTCTCTAAATAGGTTGGAAACTCAAGGTAAGTTACCTTCTCAAACCGTCACAAATCCAAAGCAAAGTGCTAATGCAATTACCTTGAGAAGTGGAACGAAATTGCAGGGATCAAATGAGGAGGATCATCGAACTAATCTTGAGGAAGAGACTGAGAAAGAAACTCCAACTCCAAGCCAGCAGAACAATCAGATCAAAGGACCCGTCATTGAACCACCAAAGGTCATGACAACAACACCTCCTTTCCCTTCCAAACTAGCAAAATCCAAGAATGAAGCTGAAGAAAAAGAGATTCTTGACACTTTTCGCAAAGTTGAGGTAAACATTCCCTTGCTGGATGCTATTAAGTAAGTACCTCGTTATGCTAAATTTCTAAAAGAATTGTGCACTAATAAAAGAAAGCTGAAAGGTAATGAAAAGATTAGTGTAGGTGAGAATGTTTCAGCTATTCTTCAAAATAAGCTTCCTCCTAAATGTAAGGATCCAGGTATGTTTACTATTCCTTGCAAAATAGGTAACCTTGGAATCACTAAAGCTATGTGTGATTTAGGCGCTTCAATCAATGTTATGCCTTTGTCTGTTTATCAATGTTTAAATGTTGGCCCCCTAAAGGAAACAGGCATTATTGTTCAACTTGCTGATAGGTCCAATGTTTATCCTGAGGGAGTTCTAGAAGATGTTTTAGTACAAGTTAATGGTTTGGTTTTCCCCGCAGATTTTTACGTGCTTGACATGGAAAATGATGATTCTCGTAATTCATCGATGATATTATTAGGGAGACCATTTCTTAAGACATCTAGAACAAAAATCGATGTACATGATGGTAACCTCACTATAGAATTTGATGGTGAAGTGATTAAATTTAACATTTATGATGCCATGAAATATCCTAATGACATCTCACCCGTTTTTGTTGTTGATGTTATTGACCCATTAACACAGACTACATTTGATTTGATAGATGATAATGAGTTGAAAGTTGTACTTAATAAGAGTCTTACGATTCATGCATTGACAACTCTTAAGGAGAAGTTTGTAATATCCTCTGATTTGCAAGACAAGATTTGGGAGTTGGAATCATTAAAACCTATCAGGTATGATGTGTCCTACATTCATTTACCCCCTTCTAACACAAAACTTCTTCCTTCTATTGTGCAGGCACCGAAGCTAGAATTAAAACCCCTACCTGAACATCTAAAATATATTTTCTTAGGAGAAAAGGAGACTCTTGTTGTGATAGTCTCCAACAAGCTAAGTACTTTAGAAGAAGAAAAGTTGATTCGGGTGTTGAGGGAGTACAAAGAAGCCATTGGATGGTCTATAGCTGATATCAAAGGACTAAGCCCCTCCACCTGCATGCACAAGATTTTGATGGAAGATAATTGCAAACCTTCAAGGGAAGTTCAGCGTCGTTTGAATCCACCTATGATGGAGGTAGTTAAGAAAGAGATCTTGAAACTTCTTGATGCAGGTATGATCTATCCAATTTCCGACAGCAAATGGGTAAGTCTGATCCAAGTTGTTCAAAAGAAAACAGGCTTAACTGTGATTGAAAACTCCGATGGTGAGTTAATTCCTACTCGGGTTCAGAATGGATGGAGGGTTTGTGTTGATTACAGGAAGTTAAACGTGTCAACTCGGAAGGACCACTTCCTTCTTCCTTTTCTTGATCAGATGCTTGAACGTTTGGCTGGCCATTATCACTATTGTTGTCTTGATGGTTATTCAGGTTTTCATCAAATTCCAGTGGCACCGGAAGATCAAGAGAAGACCACTTTCACTTGTCCATTCGGTACTTTTGCGTATCGAAGGATGCCTTTTGGGCTCTGCAATGCCCCAGCCACATTCCAAAGATGTATGGTTAGTATTTTTCAGATTATGTGGAGAATATTATAGAAGTTTTCATGGATGACTTTACCGTCTATGGTAATTCTTTTGATTCATGTTTGACTAACCTTACAAAAGTGCTTCAAAGATGTATAGATAAGAATCTAGTGTTGAATTATGAAAAATGTCACTTTATGGTTGAACAGAGTCTCATTTTAGGCCATATAGTATCTTCTAAGGGGCTTGAAGTCGATAAAGCTAAGGTAGAAATGATTAAATCTTTACCTTACCCTGTAAGTGTACGGGAAATTCGGTCTTTTCTTGGGAGTGCAGGATTCTATCGACGCTTCATCAAGGATTTCTCCAAGATTACTCAACCCCTATGTCGATTGCTACAAAAAGAAGTGACATTTGAGTTCGATGAGGCTTGCAAGAACGCTTTTGACACACTGAGGGACAAGTTAACTTCTGCTCCAATCATCCAACCACCCGACTGGACCCTTCCCTTTGAAATCATGTGTGATGCGAGCAACTATGCAGTTAGAGCAGTTCTTGGCCAAAGAGTTGGGAGAGCTTCTCATGCCATTTATTATGCTTCCAGAACTTTGGATAATGCTCAATGCAACTATTCCACAACGGAAAAAGAACTCTTGGCTGTTGTTTTTGCATTAGAAAAATTCATATCATATTTACTTGGTACTAAGGTAATTGTTTACTCTGATCATGCAACTCTTAAATACCTGCTCGCGAAGAAGGAGGCGAAACCAAGACTTATTCGATGGATACTCCTCTTACAAGAGTTCGATCTGGAGATACGTGATAGGAAAGGCTCAAAAAACTTAGTTGCCGACCACCTCAGTCAAATTCCTATCAGTGAAGGGTCCACACAAATACAAGATGATTTTCCAGATGAGTATCTCTTTTCTATTCAAAAGACAATTCTGTGGTATGCTGATATTGTCAATTATTTGGTTACTAAGACACTACCAAGTGATTTGTCTAGGGCTCAAAAAGATAAAATTAAAAGTGATGCCAAGTATTATGTATGGGATGATCCATATTTGTGGAAACATTATGCTGATCAAATCATTAGAAGGTGTATTTCTCAAGACATATTCCTTCTGTCTTGCAATTTTGTCACTCATATGCATGTGGTGGACATTTTGGCCCTAAGAGGATAGCTCAAAAGGTATTAGGGTGTGGTTTATTTTGGCCTACATTGTTTCATGACTCTTTTATGTTTTGTAAGTCTTGTGAACGATGTCAAAAGATTGGGAACTTAGGACGTAGAGATCAAATGCCACTTACCCCTATTCTTGCTTGTGAAATATTTAATATATGGGGTATTGACTTCATGGGTCCTTTTCCTCCTTCCTTCGGTAATGTTTACATCCTTCTTGCTGTGGATTATGTTTCAAAATGGGTGGAAGCCAAAGCGACTCGAACTAATGATGCTAAAGTTGTTGTGGATTTTGTTAAATCTCATATTTTTGCTAGGTTCGGGACACCAAAGGCTCTTATCAATGATCGTGGCACACACTTTTGTAATAAGATAGTGGAAACTCTACTAAAAAAATACAGGGTCACTCATCGCACTTCCACCGCATACCACCCTCAAACCAATGGATTGGCAGAAGTCTCAAATCGAGAAATCAAGTCTATTCTGGAAAAAACCGTCAATCCAAGCAGGAAGGACTGGAGCACAAGACTTGAGGATGCATTATGGGCCTACCGGACAGCTTACAAGACCCCTATAGGTATGTCTCCTTACCGTTTAATATTTGGTAAACCATGTCATCTCCCTGTGGAGCTGGAACATAAGGCGTATTGTGCTGTAAAACAATGTAACATGCGAATGGATGAGGCGGGTGAACACAGAAAACTTCAATTACAAGAACTTGAGGAGATTCGAAGAGAAGCTTATGAGAGTACTAAAATCTACAAGGAAAAAACAAAGGATTTTCATGATCAAATGATTTCCCGAAAGAATTTTTCTATAGGTAAAAAAGTATTACTTTACCATTCTCGATTGAAATTGTTTCCTGGCAAACTACAATCACGGTGGATTGGTCCTTTTGTTATCACTAACATATTTTCACATGGTGCAGTTGAGATCGCAAGCCTTGAAACTGGTAAGACCTTTAAAGTCAATGGTCATCGTTTGAAACCTTTTTATGAAGGATTTCAAGTATGTAATATTGAAGAAACCAGTTTAACTCACCCCGAGTATTGTGATTGATGACAGGAACGTCTAGCCAAAGACGTTAAAGAAAGGCGCTTCATGGGAGGCAACCCATAAAAAAAAAAAAGTTTTGTTTTGCATTAGTTTTGGTTTGTTTTAGTTTTGTTTTGTTTTAGTTTAGTTTGTTTTGATTTTAGTGTAGTTTTGAACTCTTTGGATCAGCTGCAGCAAGGATATACATAATCAGATGACACTTTCCAGAGCTTAAGGGGAAAACTCCAATACTAGGGAAGTACCAGTATTTCCTTTCTCTTATTCTCTAATGTTCCTTGAGTTGTTAATTTCTTTTCAATTGTGCTAAATTAGGAACAGTGAGAACACTGTTCAAGCTAATTGTGGGGGAGAGGATAATAAAATATAGAGAATAGGGAACTAACTTATACTTTGAATGTTTGTCCTTAAGCAATTTTAAGCCAAATTTTTTTCAAATTTATCATGAAATCTAGAGATTGTACTAAATGTTATAATAAGCATCTACAAAATGTGAAATTGACTTATTCAAATGTTTTACTCACCCATTGCTGTGATTAGAATACGTGGTTAAAATTAAGTAGTAAAATCTTTAAGGAACAAATTTACCTTGTATTTAGCTTTAGAATTGGAAGTCTAAGAGTAAGTCGAGTCCCTAAGTGAAAAATAAACAAGTTTACTTCTAGGTTATATTAGCTACTGTATACTCTTTGAAGTTGTTTGTAAAGCAATCATAACACTTAAAAAAAAAAAAAAAAGAATCAAGCATAGCCATTACTCCAATGATTCAACTAATTGAGTTAAGAGTATTCAAACTTGAATGTTAGAGTGAGGAAGAGTCCGTAGGGGTATCTCAAAACCCGATCACTTGAGTGATGAGCTCGGGATGTTGCCGACTCAATGAACTCACTATAACGATAAGGGCGAAAAAGGCAAAAGTTCATGAAAAGAAGCAGGCAAAAACCCGTCAAAATAGATGCTTGAATAAATCAAAAGAACATGAATGTAAACATTCATTGAATAAAACAAAGATGTATAAAAGGGAGAATATCTAGCAAAGTGCTTATACCATATGCTTTTACTTTATACTGCAAGGATTATATGCTTGATAATATCCAATGAAGTTTAATTGGGTGTTTTTCCTTAGTGGATTAAGTATTTACTTTTGGAATAAAAATTCTTTTGCTAAACATGAGGATTAAAGTTTGTTTTGTTTAGATTAGCTATTGAATTTTGTCCATAGTAATTTGATCACTGGAAACCAGTTTGGTTGAAGTAGTAGACATTAAATTACAAGTCATGAATTACAAATGAATAGATGCTTAGAATGATGAAAAGAAAGTTTGTATAATCTATGATAGATTTCTCAATTGATTTGATGCAATTGCTTGAGGACAAGCAAGAGTTTAAGTGTGGGGGAATTTGATAGAGCCATTTTATACTCAATCTTTATAGTATAAATTGTGTTAAATTATTATTGATTTTATAGAAATCATAAGGAAATGGTACTCTAATTCTATCATCGTGATAAATCAGCTTAAATGGAGTCAAGGATGCCAATTCAAGTAAATTAGAGAAGCCATCTACAACTTGGTTCAAAGACAAGGATTTACACCGCCGGAGGGAAGTACATGGGCGTGTAATTGAAGTACACGGCCGTGTACTTGGTTTTGAATCAACAGGAAGATACACGGTTGAAGTACACGACCGTGTATCGGAAGCACGGTTTGAGGCACGGCCATGGCGCAAACCGTGTCACACACTAGACAAGAAGACGGACATGTGGACTTTGAACAGAGAGAGACACGGCTTAGGGCACGACCGTGGTGGAAGCCATGGGAGAAACCGTGCTTGGAGCCGTGGTGGAAGCTAGACGTGCCAAGGAGAAGAAAGTGTGGAACATCAACCAGATGAAGGCACGGCTTGAAATCTAGCCGTGGGTCTAACCGTGGTACACACTGGACACGGATGAAGACTTGAAGAATATGCACAGAGGATGGCACGGCTTGACCCACGGCCGTGTGTTAGGGCGTGCCAGGTGGACGAACATTTACTTCTCGAAATCTACTTGGAAAAGGAAAGATATTTTCGTATCTTGCTAGCAAAAGATCACATGCCATCTCCCTAACAATATAAATAGAACCAACCCTAGAGGGTTAAGAGAACTTTGAATCTTTGAATCTTGGATCACCTTGGAGACAAGAAGGAAACACGGAGGCAGAGCAGGCAGCCGGAAATAGAGGCTTGTTATGTTTTCATTTTTATTTTTCGTTTTATTGATGAACATGAGTAGCTAAGCTACTTTTCTAGCCAAAGGGTCATAGATGTTTAATTCTCCACGAATTGTGAGGTCTAATTGACTTGTATTTATTCTATTCTTTGCTTTCGGGTATTCATATATCTTCTGATCGTTTTGTCATTATTATCTTTGTTGATTGGTATGAATAGAGCTCTTCTACTCAATTAGCAAGTTAATATATTGTCAACTAGCACGTCAAATCCGTAATTGTTTGATTGTTCTAGTCTTAGTGACGCAATAACATGTTTGGTTATAAAAGAGATGATCGAATTCATGTTATGGAGGTGTGTGATCATGTTTAAATAGGTTATCTTATAATCTACTGGCATGAATTGGTGGTCTCTCTAGATCTTAATGCTATTGATAGATTAAATCCTAAGCGTTTGTCTAGGGTTGTTTAATCAATAAGAGAAATAATTCAAAGCGCTTGTCTGAGGTTATCGAGGAAGTAAGGAGAGATAGGTTGTTAGAGCTTGTTAATAACCATAACCAGTTTATCTAGAACTAAGAATAGAAAACATTTGCGTCGATGATCAATTCCTAGAATTAAACTATCTTGATTCCTATGGCTAGGCTTTTATTAATATCCAATTTTCTTACCTTGTTTTACTTTATTTTGATTCACAAACAAAACCCCCCTATTTTTCTTTTCCTTTTATTCTCGTTGAATAGAAATAAGTTTAACCAATCTCTGTGGATTCGACCCTACTCACCACTATATGCAAATCATATAATTGTCTAGGAGTAGGTTTTATTATTGTTGGATTCGACACCCATCAATTGTGCATCGATTCCTCCTTCGTTTCTCACTTCCCTCTTCCTTTTCACTTTCATCTTTCATTTTCACTACTATCATTAAACTATAGTTCAATTTCCAAAACAAACCACATGCCACTTCCTACTTCCACACAACTGACAATCAAATTCCGTTTCTTCTAGCAAGTTAAAGGATTAGGACACCATTGTTGATTGAATCGCAATCATACAAATTAAAATCCTTTTTACTCCGACTCTTCCTTGCGATCAATTAAGCAAGTGCACCTATCGATTACAGTAGTATAGAGTTTAAGCACGAATATCGTTCCCTCAGGGATCTACAAGTACTAATACTAACCTCAAACCGACTATCTAACCTCACAATTTCGAGGTGAATTGATTTAACCAAATTACCTAAATTAAACTAAATTATCTAATAGAAATGAAATCAATGGATATCAAACAATGAGTTAAATTATCAAATTCAATGTTCCAATGCGTACCCCACTCTTACTACTCATCTAATTACTATGCAACTTCAATCCTTAGAAAACTAATTAATGAATACTGATTATCTCTGATCTGCGAGGCATCTAACACTAAGTTAATGTTTCTTCCAAAATCACTAACTCCTAATTCTAACCGTATTAACAAAGATCCCTCTTTTATTAACAACAATAAGAATTGCATGATTATACCACAACCCTCAATTAGATTAAATCATTATATCCAATCTAATATGGAAAACTTATGCGTTCTATCCCTAGATTGCATACAAGCCTTTTCATCCGATGTATGATCTATTCAAATAAGAGATTTCCCAATCAACTTATCAGAAATCAATGTAATCTAATGCTGGCCAAACATCAAATCAACAATATATAATAAACAACATGGATGAAATCAGAGATGCTCAATCGTCATTAATTTTGCAATAAACCCAATGTTACATAGTAATCAGACTTTCGTAAGATTCGGGTACGAAATAATTAGCTACACATGGTTCTCAAGGAATAACAAAACGAAATAATCAAATCCATGTGTGAAACACTTCTAGAATTAAAGCTCGAAAATTCCTTTGACTATTGTTGTTCTCCCAAAATTCCAGGATGTGTTTTCTATCTTCTCTCTTTTTTCTCTCTCTTCAAAGACGACTATTTATACCTAGGGTAGCTTCCTCTCTGGCGTGTCGAAGATATCCTTTAAATATGGACGAAAGATTTAAAGATATCTTTCCTTCGATAGACACACGGTCATACTACACGGGCGTGTAGATAAACCGTGTATCTCTCTGAGTCAGTGAACTCTGGGCGTGTATATCCCACACGGTCGTTTGCAATAGCCGTGTATATCTCTGTCTTCTTTGTTCTTCGTACACGGTTGATTACACGGGTGTGTAACTCAACCGTGTGTCCTCCTCAACGTGTTACTATGCACGGTTGGCTTACACGGGTGTGTATTCCAACCGTGTACTGGTCTGTCCTGAAAACTCTTCTTCCACGCTGATACACGGTCTGATACACGGGCGTGTATCCGAACCGTGTAATCTCCTGATTCCTTCACACGGCCGTTTGTAAAACCGTGTGACTTCCTTTAACTTCAAAGGATTCCCTTTTTACTTGCTTTTATCTCTAATTCGTCTTGAATTTAAATACTTTTCATCAAATCATCCTTTTCCACACTTGAACTTGAAATATAAATCAATTAAGCATCATAATCTTATATTTTCACGCCCAATTATCTTAAAAATTGACTTAATCATCTCCAATTATAAGAGTTAAAATAGATTTATCAAATTTCCCCACACTTAAGCATTTGCTTGTCCTCAAGCAAATTACACATATGGAAGTCTCAATTCTCAGAATTCTTAAAACTCAGGAAGAAATTCAATCATTAACCCCACTTTATACCAGGATAGCCACCATTTTCCACAATTCGCCTTTCTTATCACTCAATCTTATTAAGCACTTGTATTCAAAATACCAATAGTAGATTTCCAGTATTAATCCAAGTAAGTGAAACTTTTACCCTTTATCATTTAACCAAAAATCTCAAAGTTAAGATCAGACTTACAATCATAGAACTCAGGCATATACATCCACTTATTTCCTGGATCTTTTTCCCTTTTTGGATTGGGAGTTCAACCTTTTAGTATCTTTTCTCAGTCAATTAACCCATGTAACGAACTTTTAATCGATAATCCCGGGCTTGTCACCCAAATAACAGACGTTATCCCCTCAAGCATAGAGGGCGTCCCTCGGATTTACTTGTTCGGGTTGAATTAACTAATCAATCCCTTTTTTTTTAGTGAATAAGAGCGGTTTCCTTGGCCAGTAAGTCCCAGACCAGACGATCTTAGGCTACTAGGTTGTAAGATACCCCTTCGAACCTCTACCACTCGAATCCAAATATTCTAATTTAAGGCCTCATTTAGTTCAGTTTTCTCAGATTTTACTCATAACCCTTGTAGCGAGCTTTCAGCCAATGATCCCGAGTTCAACACCCAAGTCAATAGATGTTATTCCCCCGAAAGGGCACCCCTTGGACTTAATTACTCGAGTCAATGAGATCCACTTCTGAACTATTTTTTATTGTTCATCATTTTTTTTTTCATCAAATTACTCCCAATTTGTGTTCTATTCCATTATTTTTGTAGGGGAAAGTCACCAAGCTATAAGTATCACTTGTTCCTTCATTCAAGATCGCAAAATCAAATCCTAAATCTGAAATGAAAGCCTAAATAACAAGTAAGTCTCCCTCACATGGATACCATACCATAACTCTAAAAAGATAAAGAGAATACAAAATAAGAGAATAATGCAAAATTCGAAAAATTTTCCATGAAATAGCTGCCTATACAAGTGGAATTTTATGTTTCCTGAGCAACTATTTCTCATCATCATTAAGCTTCCAAATGTTACTTAAACAAGGGAAATTGAGCATTTAAAAGTTCATAAGTTCATTGCTCTTGTGATATCTTTCTATTCTTTCTATTCCCTTTCCCACACTTAAAATCAGACATTGTCCCCAATGTCTGCCCACAAAGTACACTAAGGAAAGAAAATAGAAACAAGGAAAATAAAAGGAGAAAGAAAACTGAAACTCCCCTGAAATCTATAAGTGGCTAGTCATTCACAGGGGAAACTCCATTAAAGTGCAAAATCCTCGAATCATCCTTCTGAGATCATCAGCTTTCAACATTCAATCAGCACCAGCGAAAGTCTAAATGGGTATAGATAAAATCCTAAAAACAAAACACACTAAAAGAAAAACTAAAAGAAATGATTATCACCAAAACAAATAAGCACAAGTCAATATCATCCAAGTTTATCACAGATAGTCAAAGTCACAGCGAATAGTCAACAAAAATAATTCAGGGTTAGACAGACAAGTTAGCAAATAGTTAGGAAAAATCAGTCATCATCCTTCTCAGACACATAATCTTCATCGTTGGAGCTTTCCTCAGCAACCATTCGCTCCTTACCTGGTTTGTGGGGGCTTTCCTCTGATGGAGCAGGTGGAGCAGAAGACGATCCTCCCTCAGTATGCCTCTGTCGGCTGATCGGTTCGGGAGGGATCACATCTTCTTCGCTTGAGCTGGCACAAGAAGAGAACTGAATGTCTAACTTCTCACCAAGCTTGGTGAAGCAATCGATTAAAAACTTCTTCAGTCCCTTCTGCCGTTTTTCCATCTTAGTGATCTTCTGCTTCATCATCTTCTGGATTTTCTTTATTTCTCCCACATCACGCGATAGCTGAGAAACCAGCTCTAGCATCTGCACATGGATGGAAGGTTCAGCCTGCAGTTGTGGTTCCTCTTCTTCCTCTTCCCCTATCTCCTCTTCAGCGCCAGCGTCAATTGGTTGAAAATTCCAATCGCTTAATATCCTGGCCTTAAGCTTCAGAGATCGCCCAATGAAATCACTAGGTGCTCGATGTGGGAATAGACCCAGATTTTTCAAAATTCTAATAATTAGAGCACCTAGGAAAACCCCTTTCGGTCCTTTCTCTGCCTAGCGCTGAAGACAAAAAGCGGCAAAAACACCCACATTGACGCGGGTTCCAGTATGCATGGCCCACAACTGAAATAAGTCTCTGGCGTTAACAACGCCCTCTGAATCGATCCTACCAGTGGTAGAGCGAGCCATAATGTAATGTAGGATATGATGTACTGTATTTCTCAGTTGAGAGGCTTTGGTGTGAGAGGCACTGTAGGCACCAACACCATACCGAGTCCATAAAGAGATAGAGTTCGCTGGGCCCCACGAAACCAGAAGGGCGCGAAACTCAGGGGTTTGAAGAAAACCCTCATCATAGATGCCCATAGCCTCTATGAACTCAGTCATGGACATCTTATGGTACTCACCTTGGGCCAGAAACTCAACTTCGTTTCTTACACCAGCATTCATTGTTCATGAGATCTTGAAGGTGGCTAAGAAAGTAAGAATTAACTCCTCGTATAAGTCTTCTTCGATCATGAACAGGTGAAACCAGGCTCGGTCAGCTAAGAGCCTCTCAAATTGTTGGACTAACCCAAATCTTCTCAAAACGTCCCAGTCCAACACCACATTCGGTTTGATGACCTTTTTCGACTTATATAGGGTAAAGAGTTCTTTATCCTTCTCTCGAATATTTACAGGGTATCGAAGAGCTTCAGATTGGCTTGAACTACCCGTTTTGGATCGGCTTCTTTTCTTCTTTTGAGCAACAGTCTTGACGCGTGGCATCTTGTCAAGGAAAATAAGTAGAACTTGATCATACCAAGAATAAAAGAGTCTAAAACAAACAAAGCCCGTAGGTAATACATCAAATAACCACATCCCAAACAAGGAACTCCACCATTAGCATCACGGAAGCACGCAAAATCATCAAAATTAAGGTTCACAGTATTATACACGGTTCTTGGGCACGGGAGTGTATTGTAGCCGTGTATATCAGAAAATCCCCACCAAAATTTGAAAAACAACTCATAAACGGCTGTGTATTGCAAGAAATTACGAGAGAATCATCAATCACATGCACTAATGGTGCTTAAAGCAAAAATCCCTTTAGCATGCAATCCAAAATACGTTCCAATCATAAAGGATCACGCATGAATGGTTCGAAACCCTAGATTTTCTAATCCAAACAGCGATCGAGCAATGGAGAATGTAAAAACTTCACAAATCGCATGAAAAACATCATCCACACTCAGATAAACAAAAGCCCTAAGGTTTCATTATCCTCCACATGTCATAACATGCCACATTCACATGGAAATCTGACATTGAGTGAGAAAATAGAGAGGGAAGCAAGAGAAAGGAAAAAGAATGAGAAAGATCTTACCTTGTCAAAGCAATGGGAGAGGGAAACCAACAAGGGAATGGAAAGTGAATGATGTATAGAGAAAAAAGATATGTAGATGAGAGTGTATTGAAAATGAGGGGTACGGTTATAAAAAATGATATAAATACCCAAACACATACGGTCCCCATACACGGGCGTGTAATGCGCTCGTGTATAGGCCTAAGTTGCGAAAGCACGGGTATAACACACGGCCGTGTTATACAACCGTGTACCCCTCTGACTTCTAGTTAGAAAACTTACCTCTCATGCACGGTCGGACACACGCCCGTGTGTCCTGACCGTGTATTCCTCTGTGGCTCGCTCCCCATACACGGATTTGATAAACGGCCGTTTCCTTTAGCCGTGTCTACCTTGTTCAAAATTTCTTTGTATACACGGTCAAGAAACACGGGCGTGTGTTTTGAACGTGTATTACTCTGTGGGTCACCGTTCTCTCTACACGGGCGCGATACACGCCCGTGTATGTCATCCGTATGTCTCCTGAAGGTTAAAATTTTCCTTCTCTTGATTATTTCTTGAAGTCCATCTCCTCAAAAAGCTTCTTCATAAATACTCCTCTGCAAAACTTTGGAAAAAGAAAAACAAATATGGTGATAACTCAAAACAAAAATGAAACTTACCTAATTGCATGGGTTGCCTCCCATCAAGCGCTTTTGTTTAACGTCGTTTGCTTGACGAAATGAAGCTCCTTGTGATTAAGTCACCAGAGGGTGGAGTCTAAACTCCTCTTGGCCCTCTTTCTTGTTAGGGTTTAACCTTCTTTGAGGTTGCACCATAGGTTTGAAATCCTCCTCCAACAGGATCTTATGGGTGCAAAACGAAGGACTAATACCCTTTATATCAGATATCTTCCGAGCAAAAGCACTCTTGTGCTCCTTCAAGACCCTTAGTAAGCTATCCCTTTGCTCCCTTGTTAGACTAGCTGAAATAATGACAGGGAGTTTAGAATCGGCCTCCAAAAAGGCATATTCAAGGTACTCAGGGAGTTGCTTCAACTCAAGTTCTGGGGGTTCCTCAACCGATGGTTTCAATCTTCCTTCCTCACTGACCCCAATCTTCTCAAACCCCTTTCTACAAACTACTTCCTCACAAGCTCTCAGATGAGCTTTCACATTTTGAATCTCCACATTTTCACTCACTTCATCATCATCCGCTATCAAACTCAATTCAAGAGGATCTCTACACATCAACTCTTGCATAACACTCATTACCGACCTGTCAACACAATCTATAGCATAACATGTATCGTCGGCGTTCAAAGTTTGTTTCAGTGCTGCTGGGATTCTCACCACTAGTTCATCCTCCCCCACTCTCAAAACTAATCTTCCATCTGCCACATCAATCACAGCTCTTGCAGTGGCTAAAAATGGTCGTCCTAAGATCAGCGGGACCTCCACATCTGCATTCATATCAAGGATTACAAAATCAACAGGGAAGATAAAGTTTTCTACCTTAACTAGGACGTCCTCAATGATTCCTCTAGGGAACTTGATCGAGCGATCTGCCAGTTGCAGGCTCATCCTCGTTTGCTTTGGCTCTCCCAAGTTCAGTTGCTTGAACAATGAGTATGGCATTAGGTTTATGCTCGCCCCGAGATCCGCCAAAGCTTTCTCCATCGGTAGTTCACCTATTAAGCATGGAATAATGAAACTACCCGAATCCTTGAGCTTCTTGGGCAACTTGTTTTGCAAAATCGCCGAACACTCAGCTCCAACAACTGCAGTAGAGATATCTTCCAACCGTTTCTTATTCGAGAGCAAATCCTTTAGGAATTTCGCGTACCTGAGCATCTGCGCAAGAGCTTCCACAAACGGTATGTTGATATGTAATTGTTTAAACAAGTTTAGAAACTTACCGAAGTGCTCTTGATCCTTATCCTTTTTCAGACGTCCCGGATACGGAATTGGAGGCTTGTATGGCTGAACAGTGGATGCTTTAACTTTCCCTTGAACACACTCTTTCTCTTTGATCTCCTCAGCCCCTTGTTCCTTCTCAGCACCCCCTTCTTCTTTCTTCTCAACCCTTTTTTCAAGCGCAACCCCTTGCACTCCAATAGTGTCAGATTGCAATTCCTTACCGCTCCTTAGAGTCACTGCCTTTACCTGTTCCCGAGGATTGGGTTCGGTGTTTCCAGGCAAGGATCCTTGCGGTCTTTCTGAAAGCAATTTTGCTATCTGACCCACCTGAGTTTCCAAGTTATGAATGGACGCCTCATGATTCCTTAGAGCTGCCTCTGTGGATTGTTGGCGTTGCTTGGATGTTTGGATGAACTTGGAGATCATGTCCTCTTGATTGGACTTCTTTTCTAGAAGAGGTGGTGGAGGAGGCCTTTAGAATCCCGGTGCAGGTGCATTGCCCCGAGGGAATTGTGGATTATTCCATGAAAAATTGGGGTGATTGCGCCAACCCGGATTATAGGTGTTGCTGTAAGGGTTGTTCTGAGGCCTTGTAGGGTTACCTACATAATGAATCTGCTCTGTAGTCCCTTGTGCCATGAAATCGGTTGATGAATCGGTTGGATAATATAGGGGTGGTGCAGACATCGCCATCCCATCGACCTTTCTAGCTAGAGCATCGACCTTTGCCGCAATGGTGGTCATCATATCCACTTCATGAACACCTGCCACTCTCGGTCTTGCTCTGGCGTTTCTCCATTGATGGTTGTTCTTGGCCATGTTCTCAAACAATTCTAAAGTCTCTTTAGGAGTCTTGACATCAAGTGTGCCACCAGCAGCAGCATCGATGGTTTGTCGCGTCGGATAGTCAAGCCCATTATAGAAAGTTGAGGCTTGCAACCAGTTAGGCATTTGGTGGTGTGGGCACCGCCTAAGCAAGTCCTTAAATCGCAACCAAGCTTCATGGAGTGGCTCATTTTCCAACTGAAGGAATGATGTGATATCATTCCTCAACCTGGCAGTTTTAGAAGGCGGAAAGTAATAGTTTAAAAATGTTTCCGCCAGCTGGGTCCAAGTCGTGATGGAGTCCCGGTCCAAAGAACTGAACCACTACCTCACTTTTCCTCTCAAAGTGAAAGGAAACAGACACAACTTTAGTGCCTCATCGGACACCCCGTTCTGTTTAACGGTAACACAGATGTCTAGGAACATCTGAATATGAGCATGGGGGTCTTCGTCAGGTAATCCATCAAATTGGCATTGATTGTGGATCATATTCATTGTAGAGGCCTTGACTTCAAAGTTGTTGGCCTCTATTGTAGGCATCACTATACACGATCCGGTACTACCCAAAGTAGGCCTAGCGTACTGAACCATGGTCCTACGTTCGTCCGCCATTGCTTCAGTATGAGATTCGCTGCTGTTCACTGATTGACTGTTCTTATCTACTAAATTCTCACTCTCACTCAGCAGCAGTTCCTCTTCACTCACAGCAGGTTCAGCACACTTTAATTTCCTTCTGATTGTCCGATCAATCTCTGGGTCGAATTCAAGGAGTTTAGAAGAAGAACTCCATATCATAAACTGCAGAGAAAACCAATTTAATTAGTTCCCTTTATAAGAAAGTAAAACCAAGGATAACAAATGATAAGAGAAGAAATGGTCAGATTAGTCAGCGTTTAGTGTTCTTAATATCGCCGATCCCCAGCAACGGCGCTAAAAACTTGTTGATTGAATCGCAATCATACAAATTAAAATCCTTTTTACTCCGACTCTTCCTTGCGATCAATTAGGCAAGTGCACCTATCGATTACAGTAGTATAGAGTTTAAGCATGGATATCGTTCCCTCAGGGATCTACAAGTACTAATACTAACCTCAAACCGACTATCTAACCTCACAATTTCGAGGTGAATTGATTTAACCAAATTACCTAAATTAAACTAAATTATCTAATAGGAATGAAATCAATGGATATCAAACAATGAGTTAAATTATCAAATTCAATGTTCCAACGCGTACCCCACTCTTACTACTCATCTAATTACTATGCAACTTCAATCCTTAGAAAACTAATTAATGAATATTGATTATCTCTGATCCGCGGGGCATCTAACACTAAGTTAATGTTTCTTCCAAAATCACTAACTCCTAATTCTAACCGTATTAACAAAGATCCCTCTTTTATTAACAACAATCAGAATTGCATGATTATACCACAACCCTCAATTAGATTAAATCATTATATCCAATCTAATATGGAAAACTTATGCTTTCTATCCCTAGATTGCATACAAGCCTTTTCATCCGATGTATGATCTATTCAAATAAGAGATTTCCCAATCAACTTATCAGAAATCAATGTAATCTAATGCTGGCCAAACATCAAATCAACAATATATAATAAACAACATGGATGAAATCAGAGATGCTCAATCGTCATTAATTTTACAATAAACCCAATGTTACATAGTAATCAGACTTTCGTAAGATTCGGGTACGAAATAATTAGCTACACATGGTTCTCAAGGAATAACAAAACGAAATAATCAAATCCATGTGTGAAACACTTCTAGAATTAAAGCTCAAAAATTCCTTTGACTGTTGTTGTTCTCCCAAAATTCCAGGATGTGTTTTCTATCTTCTCTCTTTTTTCTCTCTCTTCAAAGACGACTATTTATACCTAGGGTAGCTTCCTCTCTGGCGTGTCGAAGATATCCTTCAAATATGGACGAAAGATTTAAAGATATCTTTCCTTCGATAGACACACGGTCATACTACACGGGCGTGTAGATAAACCGTGTATTTCTCTGAGTCAGTGAACTCTGGGCGTGTATATCCCACACGGCCGTTTGCAATAGCCGTGTATATCTCTGTCTTCTTTGTTCTTCGTACACGGTTGATTACACGGGTGTGTAACTCAACCGTGTGTCCTCCTCAATGTGTTACTATGCATGGTTGGCTTACACGGGTGTGTATTCCAACCGTGTACTGGTCTGTCCTAAAAACTCTTCTTTCACGCTGATACACGGTCTGATACACGGGCGTGTATCCGAACCGTGTAATCTCCTGATTCCTTCACACGGCCATTTGTAAAACCGTGTGACTTCCTTTAACTTCAAAGCATTCCCTTTTTACTTGCTTTTATCTCCAATTCATCTTGAATTTAAATACTTTTCATCAAATCATCCTTTTCCACACCTGAACATGAAATATAAATCAATTAAGCATCATAATCTTATATTTTCACGCCTAATTATCTCAAAAATTGACTTAATCATCTCCAATTATAAGAGTTAAAATAGATTTATCAACCATCTACTCACTTTCCTAAAAGTTTTAGTTGATTTCTAGATGATCTATTAATCTTAACTAGCTTTTTTGATTTAGGGTTATTCTCAAAAGTATCTTTCACATATAACATCAAGAAGGTAATCTCTACCACTATCTCTATCTACACCATATTCTTATCATGGTGTTGATTAGTATACTAATACCTCCTTATTTGCTAAATTTTGTAGGATTGAGTTTCTTTTTTAGCCTAGGAACTCTTTTTCAAATATTGTAAGATTGCTCCTCATTTCTTCTAGCTATCTATGATACATAACTCTTGGGACATTTAATCATATTTTAGAATAACTACTTGAATATGCAATCATGCTAAGCACTTAATAAACTTTTTTATGTATCTTGATGATCTTAAGTTAATCTTATTAAAAAGTTTCTAAATTTGTAACTTAATAAGACATTTAAGACGTCTCTTAAAAGACTATTCATTTCTTGGGCATTTTGAACCTTTTTGTGATTCTTGGACATATGACTTGTTTTTGGACTTGATGATGACTTTACCCTATTTTTGGACCTATATTTGGACTTATAAGACAAGATTAGAGGATAGGACTCATTGTAATGGAGACTCAAATGAGGATTGTAAACATAAACCCAAGCACATGGACTTGTGATTATGTTGGGCTATTCTATGACGTTAGACAAATTATAAGCACAAAACTCTAAAAACTACATTAAAAGACTTTTTAAGACTTAAGGGTAGGATTAAAAGTATTAATTTAGTAAATTTTAATATTCTTATGTATATTCTTCCATGTTTATTCATTTAGGTGAATTAAACAAAAGTTTACCTCTTTTTGAAGACTATTACAACGCTTAAGGTATGGCAAGGTAAGTATCATTAATGATTTCTAGTTGGTTATATTGTAAAGGTAGTTGCACCTAAATTTAATTATTAATGAATCCAGGCATGTGTTGAGTGTGTTTGAATGATTGGTTGTTGAAAAGTGGTTAATGGAAGCATTTTCCTTGTCAATGTTAATCTTTTGGATGTTTGTTACATGCCTAAAAGTTAGTTAATCACCTATAAATAAATGGTAAAAATATAAAAAATATGAGGTAAAATGAATCATGCATTGCATTCTTGCATCTATACTCTCTTACCATCACAATCACATAAGTAATGAAAGGATGTCCCTAGTTGGGGTCCTATTATGTTAATGTAAACTAAATGATTTTGAGGATAGTAGAGTAGTGATAAAATGTAACGCCCTAGAACTTGGAGCATCACAGCCCGCTACGTGTCATCATTACCAAATGACATGCTAAGGCTCTAAAACTCCATCATACATCAAAACCTGATTATATACACTATTCATCATATTGCTATAACTATAATCAAATAATGACGCACAGATGAGTCATTCTAAATTTCATTATTTAACAACAAAATCTCAAGTTGTAATTTATTTCCATAACTTCAATTTAACAATAAAATATCAACTTACAAATATTCAGAATTCTTGTCACTCTTTCTCTACGTAATAATAGTGTTCTCTTCCCATCTCATCCATGTATTGTCCTACCAAGTTCCCATTCTCATCATATTCTAATTGTTCATCATTTTCGCTTGTAGCTAAAAAAAAATATAGGAAGGGGGGTGAGCCTAAGCTCAGTACGTGAGTACCACACCTACATGCGCATGATACACTACATTAATATCATATGCATATATGCAACATTTATCACAAATTCATTTACAATTCAATTTACACATCAACACCAAAAGAATTATCACACATAAGGGTACTCATGACCCTAGTACACACAAGTTTTGTCCTAGGGGAACTGCCTCTACGAGCCCCGTCTAACCCTAATGGGAACTGCCACTACGGGCCTCATTTTACCTTAATCTACCTCAGATCATTTTGATACTTAGCTCCACTAGGGACAACGCGACTTATCGATCATCGAGGTACCACCTAGGGATCTGCCATTGTGGGACCTTAAGCCGAGCCAGGCACAAGCAACATGTCTCATTCAACATATAATATGGTATTACTTCATGATACCACTTGATTCACATAACACCTTAACATTTCATTATTTCACGTACAACTAATTAGATACCTTCCTAACAATTACATGCAACAAACAAAGTAAACTTATACTTGGAATCCTAGCCTTAAGCACTTCTAGTCCAAAACTTAAGCTAAGTTAATATCTGTATAATCATCAACACATCACTCTTAGTACTAATCTAATTACGGTATACTTCTCTTAATTCCTCTTAATCTATTAGGTTATCTAAAGTTATACTAATTGCCTCAGTTGTATGGAACTTGGTTAATTAAGAAGATAATTTAATATACAATGATCATGTCCATCACTTAATACTGCCATGTTAGAGGCAGTGTTGCCCAACATGGGATAGTACACGATTGTGTTAAAGGTCATGTATCTCTCGGTGAGATTTGGCTTCAATACGGTTGGAACACAACCGTATTGGGAGGCTGTGTTCTTCTCATTTTAACACGAGGGCAACACGATCATGTTGGATGGTCATGTATCTCTCGGTATGTCTTAGTAAATCAATACGAGAGCAACACGATCATGTTGGATGGTTGTGTATCCTTCGGTATGTCATTTGAACCCTAATTTTTCTACACTAATTCATCTAATCTCCTCATTTTCTAATCCTAAACTTAAGTAAATCCAAAAATACAAATTAGAATCTCTTAATTCAAATTTCGCTTGAAACTCCAAATTCAACAACTCCCGTGCTTGTTCAATCTGCCCTTAAACTCGATTCCTATAAATGACCAAGGTAAATCCATGATCTTTGAATTCTATTGTTGGAATACATCTTGGTTATAAAATGAAAATCATTACCTATTTATTGTGCTATGATGTCTCCTTAGATCGCCTTAGGTTTGACGTGAATGAGTGCTCTCTCCTTGTCTCACTCTAAGCTGCTATTGTAAAAGTGTGTAGAAAAAGGAGAACCCTAGGTTAGTTTGCTTATATATAGTCTCTCTAAGAAAAGACGAGACTGCCCCTATCCCATTGTCCTATTTACAACATTACCATTCTTTATATTTATACATATATATATTTATTTATTTATATAAAAAAAAACGTGTATTACATTCTCCCCTCCTTATTAAAACTTTCTTCCTCAAAAGTTACTTGGAATTGAGAAGAATTTTAAATGCTTTCTCTTCATTTTTTCTTCCAATTCTCATGTTGCCTCTTGCTTTGTTTGATTTGTCCATTGTACATTGACATAAGGGATTCTTCTTCTCTTTAGCACTTGCTCCTTGGTATCCACTATCCTTACATGTCTCTCTATAAAGGACAAGTCTAGTTGTACCTTGAAAGGTTCCAAGGCCATCACTTGATCTTGGTTTGGTACAAACTTTCTTAACATCGATACATGAAATACATCATGTACTCTAGCTAGACTTGGCGATAGGGCCAACTTGTATGCAACTGTTTCGACTCTTTCTAGAATTTTGAATGGACCCACATATCTTGGATTTAGCTTACTTTACAGTCCAATCCCAATTACTCCTTTAGTTAGAGATATCTTTAGTAAGACTTTATCTCCCACTTGTAACTTTTCTGGCAACTTTAGGTTGATAGAATTTGTTGCCTTATTACTTTAACCTTATCTACTGTTTCTTGTACTATCTTTAGCCCCAATACTTGTCTTTCTCCTACTTCATCCTAGTGTAAAGGAGATTTGCACTTCTTGCCATATAATGCTTCATAGGAAGCCATCTGTATAGTAGCTTGGTAATTGTTATTATAAGCAAATTTTACTAAAGGTGAATGATCACTCTAGTTACCCCTTTGATCTAAGGTACAAGTTCATAGTAAATCTTCCAGAATTTGAATAGTTATTTTAGATTGCCCATCTATCTGAGGATGAATTGCTGTACTAAATTGGAGTTTAGTTCCTAGAGCTTGATATAGACTTTTCTAGAATTTGCTCACAAACTGAGTATTCCTGTTAGATGTAATCGTAGCTGGAATCCCATGTAACCTGACAATCTCTTTGATATACATTTAAGCAAGCTTTTCTTGTCTATAGTTCACCTTAATTGGCAAGAAATGTGTAGACATGGTCAATTTGTCTACTATCGCCCAAATCGCATCATATTTCTCCTTTGTTTTTAGAAGTGCTGTGATGAAATCCATAGTTACATATTCCCACTTCCATTCAAGTACAGGAAGAGATTGTAACTCACCGGCCGGTCTTTGGTGTTCAATCCTTATTTGTTGACAGGTGAGACACCTGGACACATATTCGACTATCTCCTATTTCATATTTTTCCACCAGTAAGTGTTCTTAAGATCCTTGTACATCTTAGTACTTCTTGGGTGTACTGTAGACCTTGAGTAATGGGCTTCCTTCATAATCTTCTTCTCTAATTTTGTGTTATTTGGAACACATCATCTCTTACCATACTTAACTACCCCATCAGTGTCTAATACAAATTCTATGGCTTCACCCTATTCTAATCTGTTCCTTGTCTTCTGAACTTCAGGATCTTCCATTTGTGCAGTTTTAATCTGATCTATAAGATTGGGTTGGATACTAAGTTTAATCAACCTATTTCCCACTTCTCGTGTCACCACTTCCAATTTCATCTTATCTATATCTTCTTTTAGGATGTGATTAATCCTACAATATTTATGTGTTTCTTCCTACTTAACGCATCTACAACCACATTTTCTTTTCTAGAGTGATAATGAATTTCCACATCATAATCATTTATTAGTTCTAGCCACCTTCTTTGCCTCATATTCAATTCCTTCTAGGTAAACAAATACTTCAAACTTTTATGATCTGTGAAGATTTTACACTTCTCCCCATAAAGATAGTGTCTCCACAATTTTAGTGCCAAGATCACAGTAGCTAATTTCAAGTAATGGGTGGAGTAATTCTTCTCATATTGTTTCAGCTGGTGGGAGGCATATGCAATGACTCTCCCATTTTGCATAAGCACACACCTTAAACCTTGATTTGATGCATCACTAAATACTTCAAATTCTTCTCCTGTCTTCGGTAGGGCCAACAATGGAGCTATCATTAATTTATTTTTCAATGTCGTGAAGCTACTCTCACATTCATCATTCTATACAAACTTGGCCTTTTTCTTTATCAGTTGAGTCAATAGAGTTGCTAACTAGGAGAATCCTTTTACGAAGTGTCTATAGTACCCAACTAATCCCAAAAAACTCTTTACTTTTGTTACAGTTCTTGGTCTTAGCCAGTCACTTACTGCCTTCATCTTCTCAAGGTCTACCGATATTCCATCCTTATTCACCACATATCCTAAGAAGGTTACTTGTTCCAACCAAAATTCGCATTAATTGAATTTTGCATAAAGCTTTTCTTCTTTGAGTCTTTCTAGTACTGTTTTGAGATGTGCTTCTATATGTCTTCCTCCTTGATTCTTAATTAGTGGTACCCTAATCTCAAGTCAATTTTAGGGAAGACTTGAGCTCCTTATAATTGATCAAATAGGTCATCAATCATAAGGAGAGGGTATTTGTTCTTGATTGTGACTCGGTTTAGCTCCCTATAATCTATACACAGCCACATACTCCCATCCTTCTTCTTAACAAATAGCATTGGAGCACCCCATGGTAGGGATGCTTGGTCTAATGAACCCACTCTCTTGAAGCTCTTGAAGTTGAGTCTTCAGTTCAGATAGTTTAGTAGGTGCCATCCTATATGTTGCTTTAGATAAGGGTGCTGTTCCTAGTACAAGATCAATACATAACTCTATCTCTTTGGCTGGTAATAAACCCAGTAAATTCTCAAGAAAAACATCTGTATACACATTCATTACTAATGGGAATCAAATCACATCCATTATAAATTCCTTTGATAGAAGAATCAAATCATAAGAACTAACGGTGGACCAGGCCAGTGGCTTACCCCTTTAGACTAGCCCTCAAGGCCGACAGTGTAAGACTTAGGCCGACCTTCAAGGCTAGTGGCTTTGCCACTTAGGCCGAACTTGAAGGCCGGCGGCCTTTGGCTTCCCAAAGCCAGCGATGTATATTCCAAAGATAATGGCTTATGCATTTCAAGGTCGGTGACTTACTTCCTTAAGCCGGTTGAGTTTATGTAATTTCGAGTTGGCTTTTCTTATTCCTATAAATACCTTTGTAATGTAAGAGTTAGAGGACTTATGGCATTTGGGAATTTTACAAATTGAAGTTTTACTTCATATACTCTTATCAATCTTATAGATTGTGGCAAGTGACGGTATCGGGTTTATTGTGCGTCATATCAACAAATCCGTATTAGGAATATTCTCTTGCTGGTGCACCATATCCGGTAAGGGTTTAGGGTTTATCTTATGTTATTGTTCGTTATTTGATTATCTGAATTATTTTATTGTGATACATCGCCTTGGATTTGGAATTGCTTGATTCTATTCTACAATTAGGCATATCATCTTTTGGTATCAAAGTGTTGGTTGAGAGAAGGGATTGTGACTTGATTGTTGAATTTTAAATTGAGAAATTAGGGTTTTTATTATTGTGAATTGTGTTATGGTTGGTTGAGGTTGAATTGGGATTGGGTTGTTGATTGGGTGGTGTTGCCGTTGTGTGTGATTGCATTAGGGCTTGTTCATTGGTTATTGATAGTGGATTGAAAATTAGGGTTTTTATATTATGGTTGTTGCTGTGGGTTGTGTGATTCTGTTGTTGTGGGTTGAGTGATTGAATTAAGGTTAGTTATTATTGTTTGTGTGTATTGAAGTTAGGGTTATATTGTCCATTGTGTTGGGTTTGATTGGAATTGAATAGGAAATTGAGCAAAGGTTGAAATTGGGATTGTGTCGTTGGAAATTATTGTGGTGTGTGATTGTGATTTGTAAATTCCTGTATTGAGATTACAATTTCTGCAAAACATGTCAAATGATAGTGTTAATGGAGGAATTGGGAATGAGGCTAACAGTCAGGTTAGAGGAGGAGGTTAGGGACATCATGTTATGGGTGGTAGGAGAACTTTGGAAGAATAACTATAGGACCTAACCACTATGGTTGTTAACCTAGCAACTCGGGTCAATTAGATGATGTTACCTTGACAACTAGTGGCAAATCCACAAGCACCCCTACCTCAGGTAGCCCTTAATGTTATATGTAGAGAAGGAGCATTAGAAGGAAATAGGGGTAGGTAAGTTAGAAGAGAGTATCATGCTTACTAGGAGGAAAGGGATGATAACATTGAGGATGAGATTTATCCTCTTCATGAGTTCAGGTCGCCTAAGGGTTTGGAATATGTGAAATTGCAGATGCTTTCATTTGCTGGAAGGTGATCTGTAGAAGAATATCTTGATTGGGAATTATAGGTGGAAGGACTCTTCGAGTGTTATGAGATTAATGACCATACTCGAGTACATCTAGTAGTAGTCGAGTTTACAGGGTATGCCGCCTTATGGTGGAAGAACCTTGTGGCTAATAGGGAGAGAGATGGTGATGTTGAGAATCAAATTTGGTTAGAGATGAAAAGAGTTCTGAGGAAGAGGTTTATTTCAGAACATCATATACATGAACTATTCATGCATCTCCAAACACTGAGACAGGGAGGTAAAATAGTAGATGAGTATGTTTAGGAGTTTGAAACACTGATGATTCGATCTGGAGCAGTCAAACCTCTTGAATAGACTATGGCACGATTTGTGTTTGGTCTAAAATATGGGATTGCTTGTATAGTAGAGTTGTAGTGGTATGACATCCTTGATGAGGGCATCTAATTGGCTTTAAAAGTTAAGAGATAGAGGCATTTTAATCCGTACAAAGTAGCGAGTAACAGGTATGGATCATCTACTAAGCTATACGGGTTAGATAGTTAACAGGTTGAAAAAAGGGGAATGGGTCATCAGGTGGGAAGGGAGAAGTTATGGAAAGGGGAAAGCAGTTGCTGGAGTTGACATTAGGTAGATAGTGGCTGGGTCATCAGGTGGGAAGACTCGTTAAATCCAATGCTTCAAATGTTGGGGTTTTGGACACATGGCTGCTCAATGTCCAAATAAAGGGGCGATGACTGCAATAGAAGTGGAGAGTAAAGATAGCGAGGAAAAGATACATGAGCTAACAAATTTATCAGTAGTGTTAAAAGAGTATTATGATGATCTAGATGCTGAGGCATATGAAGACAAGGGAAATGATCAATATCTAGCTATTAATATGTTGCATAGGGTAATGACTACATTTTCAGCCATTAAGGACGTATAGAGGGAAAACTTATTCCATATTCCCTATAGGGTCCAAGGTAATCTTTGTGCTCTTCTTATTGATGGTGGTAGTTGTACTAATGTAGTAGTTGCTGCACTAGTGAATAAATTGCAACTAGTCACTACCCTACATCCTAAGCCTTATAAATTGCATTGGTTGGGTGAACAAGACAGTTTGCATGTCATTTAGAGGGCTAAGGTTCCAATCAACATAGGGGAAAAGTACTAAGATGAAATTGTTTGTGATGTTCTTCCTATGTGTGCATCACATAAACTACTTGGTAGACCTTGGTTATTTGACAAGAGAGTGCTGCATGATGGGTTTAGGAACACTTATGTGTTTCAAAAGGATGGTGAATGGGTTATTTTGAATCCTATGTTACCAACTGAGGTGTACGAAGCCTAAAAACAGATCAATAAAACCACTAGAAAGAAGTCTTTATTAGTGCGGCAGAAGGAACTAGAAGATAACTTTAGTAGAGTGAAACAATCACAGGAAATTTAGAAGCTTCATCAAAAGACTTTTGAAAATCTTAAGAAGACTCAAGGGTAGCCACAACTTCAGGGTAACAAACATATGTAGACCAAGGTTTTTAGTTTAGGTGACTTTCAGACATTTTCATCTAAAACAAAAGAACCATTAGATTTGAGAGAAAATCTTTCACAGGTCCGAGGAAATGATGGGAATCAAATCATGTCCATTATAAATTCCTTTGATGGAAGAATCAAATCACAAGAACTGGTGGTGGACCCATTTAAGTCGGCCATAAAGGTTGGTAACTTACCCCTTTAGACTGGCCCTTAAAGCCAGCAGCATAGGACTTAGGTTGAACTTCAAGGTTGACGGCTTTGCCACTTAGGCCGACCTTTAAGGTCGGTGGTGTAAACCACTAAGGTCGGTGGCCTTTAGCTTCCTAAAGCTGACGATGTACATTCTAAGGTCGGTGACTTATGCATTTCAAGGCTAGCGGCTTACTTCCTTAAGCCGGTTGAGTTTATGCAATTTTGAGTTGGCTTTTTTTATTCCCATAAATACCTTTGTAATGTAAGAGTTAGAGGACTTTTGGCATTTGAGAATTTTACAAATTGAAGTTTTACTTTATATACTCTTATCAATCCTATGGATTGTGGCAAGTGACGGTATTGGGCTTGTTATGCGTCATATTAACAAATTCATACTAGGACTACTCTTTTGCTGGCGTGTCATATTCGGTAAGGGTTTAGGGCTTATCTTATGTTATTGTTCATTATTTGATTATCCGAATTGGTTTATTGTGATACGTCGCCTTGGATTTGGAATTGCTTGATTCTGGTCTAGAATTAGGCATATTAACTACTTGCACAGTTCTCAATTCCTTAACCTATTTTGTCTCTATTGATAAGGATAACAATCTTCCTTTATTCCACAACTCGTTTGTTGGAAGAGTTTAAGGCTTCTGTGGTTCTATGATGTGCTCAAAACTAAGATTAAGCACATATAAAACTAATTTGAAAGACAATTAGACAATGTCAATCAAACTAGTTCAACAATTACACAATTCCTCAATATTTATGAACCAATTCCCACAATAAGGATGTGATCAAGAATGAATCCAAGTATGATGATGCTCTGATACCAAATTATGATGTGCTCAAAACCAAGCCCAAGCACATGCAAATGAATCAAAGAAACAACCTCAACTCACACATATGAATTGGTTCAATAGAACTATGAAATTGCGAGAACCTTAATGGAGATTTGATGAAATCCGAAGGTTCAAAGATGCAATCAACAAACCAACAATGATAAACTTCTCCAATTAACAATAAATACAAGTGAAATCCACGTGAAATACATCAAGATGAACAAGAACCAATTCCGTAAATCTCCCTTCCCACAATATCTAATTCACAGTTCAAAATGATAAACAATTGTTGATGGTGAATCACAAGTATGATAATTACTCAAAATAAACACACTAATTCAAATTCTTACCAATTCAAATCTGACAAAGAAATGTTCTAATCCAACCCTAGATATTACACACTAGAGAAGAAAAAGAAACACAACAATTAGAAATTGATATGACTCACAATTTCAATTGTTGCACTCGCCACAATCTCAACTCTTGGGATTGAAATTGATAAGAGGAAATTGAACTAGGGAAACCCTAAGCTCTCTCAAAAAATTGTGATGTTCTAATCTGAAAATTGGCCTCCTCAAACCCTACTTTAAGCAAGTATTTATACTTGCTCCCTTTAGGGCTAGAAAATGCACAAAATTACAACTATGCCACTTTTAAGGTGGCCGATCCTAAATGGAAATTACAATCAAAATGAAAGTGTCCCAAAAGAAAATACAACATAAAATAGTCCATAGAACAATTACAAAGTACAAAATATCATAAATCTTCATGAGCCAAGGCTTCGAAATGGAAACAATCGCAGCAGGCCTTTGATTGCAAATCTAAAGATGTCCCATGGCTATCAACTAGTGTAGGACATATTGGTATTCCATGGAGAATTATTATTGTACCTATAAGATTATTTCTCAAATATTTATTAGATAAAGAAAAATATGAAGTAAAATATGAGTGATTTGGATCATCAGCCAAATCTAGTTCTGAAAGCATAGGCGGTGCCGGAAAATTTCCCATCATTCTAACTTATATACAATTTGCTCCTCATTAGGAAAATCAAACTTAACCACTAGATTGTGACAATCGATAGTGGCATTGTACTTATACAACCAATTCACTCCTAAAATTAGATCAAACTCTATCATCTCTAATATAAACAATTCAACTGGAATTTTCTTGCCATGTATTGCAATTTCTACATCTTTACATATTCAATCTAATTTCCCTCCTACTCTAAAAGGAATATTTACAATCATAGCATTCTTCAATTCAATAGGTTTTAATCCACATACATTCATAAACATAGGTGATATATAGGAATGGGTTGCACCCGTGTCAAATAATACATAGATAGTATTCGCGTTTATGAGTAGTGTACCTACTATAGTATCTTGATCATGGGCATCTTGTTATTGTTGTTGTTGTAATGCAAACACCTTACCAAGTGCCCTTTGTTTTGGTCCTTTGTTATAATTTTTGCCTAGTGGTCCCTTAGGTACAGTCCTTATAGGTTGTTGGACTTGTGATAGTGCAAGCACCTGAGTATGTTGACCACCGCACTCGAATGATCTATGCTCTCTCTCTTTATAGGTATAGCAAAAGGTTTGAGGAAGGGTCTTTTCAGGGTAGCTCTTGCTGGTGTGTCCTATTTTGCCACAGGATAAACATACCCCTTTTAGCCAATTACACTATTGCAGATTATGCGGTCTTAAACATCTAAGACATCTCACACCTTAACCTACTTGTGGTGGGGGAGGCAATGTTAGAGGTCCAAACCTAGTTTGAAGAGGTCTAGGCGCATAAGCCATAGGTTTGGTTGGATATACAGCTGACCTCTTCCCTTTATCTGCATAAGGTATGTTAGAAATAGGCCTTTTTCCCAAAACTAATCCTGATCTACAAGATGGTTGTTCCTTTGTTCTCTTTTTGCTCTACTCTAAGTATTTTTCTTTGTCAACTGCTTCTGCATAAGTAGTCAACTGAAAAGCTCCCACTTCATGTTGTAAGGTAGGCTCTACTTCCTTCAAGAATCTTCTGGCTTGAGAGGTATCATCTCCTCTCATCACCTCTAGCATGAATTTACTTAAGCAATTTAGCTCCGCTTCATATGCCTCTATAGATTTACTGCCCTGCTAGCAGTTATAATAATCCACCTCCATTTTTTCTTTAATGTTGTTGGGGAAGTACTTTTCATAAAAGATTTCCTTAAACCTCTACCATTGGTTAAGAGCTCCTACTAATTTGAACATACTAGCCAATCAATCTGCAACTGCTCCCTTCAGCATATAAGTAGCATATATGACTTTTCTATCTTCAGGGACCATGAAGGCTTCGAAGGTCCTTTTAATCTCAATGATCCAATATTCAACGTCTATTAAATCATCAACCTTTGGGTGAAACTCCTTAGCTAATCTTATAAATTTGTCTAGCCCACAAGGTTCCTCTATAGGCCTGATAGGTTTCATAGCCTGTTGTTGTTGTTGTGCTAACATTCCCACTAGAGCATTTACAGTCTCTAGTAGCTCAGCAGTTGTAACATTAGTCTGCTTTAGGGTTTCCTATTGAGTTAGTCTTTGAGGGTTCTTATCCTCTAAGGCATCGCCACCCTATCCAGCACTAGATGAACCCCGCATGATATTTCTTCTTGGAGGCATTCTATGTAAATTGAGACAGTAGAATGATTATGAAGTTAGAATTTATAAGGGGAGTTAGTGATAGTATAGATCTATGTATACTTAAGCTCAAACATATGTATATTCCTATATGAAATTAAACAGGAATATTCAACAAAATACATTCGCATAGAATATTAGAATTAACATAACATAATAGTTATCCCCTAATTTACCCACTCTCTTCATTCCTATGGATCTATAGATCATTTACTTGATCTTTTAAAGATTTCAACTTAACTTCTATTGATTGAATCCTACACCTTTTAGATCATCACTTAATTCTAAAAGTCATCAACTAAATCTTTGTTTGATCACATCTTAAATTCTAAAGATCATCAAAGCCTAGTGTTTTGATACCACTTACTTATTTTTTTTTCATCAAAACCTAGGCTTCTAGGGATCATCAACCTAAGCTTTAATACCACTTAAACTGTAACGCGCAAAACCTAGATCATCATAGCCTGCCACGTGTCACTATTACCAAGCGACAGATTGAGGCTCTAAAACTCCATCATACTTCAAAACCTAATCATATACACTATCCATCATACTGCTATAACTATAATTAAATGAATGAGTCATAGATGAGTCATTCCAAATTTCATTATTTAACAACAAAATCTTAAGCAACAATTTATCTCCATAACTTTAATTTAACAATAAAACATAAATTTACAAATATTCAGAATTCTTGTCACTCTTTCCCCACATAATAATAGTGCTCTCTTCCTATCTCATCCATGCAATGTCTCACCAAGTTCTCGTTCTCATCATACTCTAGTTGTTCGTCATTTTCGCCTGTAGCTAAAAATATATATATATATAAGAAAGGGGGTGAGCCTGAGCTCAGTACGTAAGTACCATACCCATATACGCAGGATACACTACATTAATATAACATACATATATGCAACATTTATCCACAACTCATTCACGATTCAGTTTACAATCAACACTAAAAGAATTATTACACATAAGGGCACTTATGACCTTGATATATACAAGTTTTGTCCTTGTGGGAATTGCTTCTATGGGCCCCATCTAACCCTAATGGGAACTACCACTATGGGCCCCGTCTAACCTTAATATACCTTAGATCATTTCGATATACGGCTCCACTAGGGACACCACGACATACCGATCATCGAGGTACTCCTTAAGGATCTACCACTATAGGCCCCTAGGCTGAGCTAGATACAAGTAACATATCTCATTCAACATATAACACGGTATTTCTTCATGACACCACTTAATTCACATAACACCTTAACATTTCATTATTTCACATATAACTCATTCGATAGCTTCCTAATAATCACATACAACAAACAAAGTAAACGTGTACTTGGAATCTTAGCCTTAAGCACTTCTTGCCTAAACATAAGCTAAGTTGATATCTCTATAATCATCAACACATCACTCTTAGTACTAATCTAATTACAGTATACTTCTCCTAATTCCACTTGATTTATTAGGTTATCTAAAGTTATATTAATTGCCTCGGTTGTGTGGAACTTGGTTCATTAAGAAGATAATTTGGTATACAATGATCATGTCCATCACTTAACATAGCCATGTTGGAGGTCGCGTTACCCACTACGGGCTAGTACACGACCGTGTTAAAGGTCATTTATCTTTCGTTGAGATTTGGCTTCAATATGGTTGGATTATGACCATGTTGGGAGGTCGTGTTCTTCTCATTTTAACACGAGGGCAACATGACCGTATTGGATGGTCATGTATCTCTTGGTACATCTTGGTAAATCAATACGAGAGCAGTACAACCATGTTGGATGTTCATGTATCCTTCGATATGTCGTTTGAACCCTAATTTTTCTACACTAATTCATCAAATCTTTTCATTTTCTAATCCTAAGCTTAAGTAAATCCAAAAATACGAATTAGAATCTCTTGATTTGAATTTCACTTGTAACTCTAAATTCAACAACTTTGGTGCTTGTTCAATCCGCCCTTAAACTCGATTCCTATAAACAACCAAGTTAAATCCATGATCTTTGAATTCCATCGTTAGAATAGATCTTGGTTATAAAATAAAAATCATTACCTATTTATTGTGCTGTGATGTCTCCTTAGATCGCCTTAGGTTTAACCTGAATGAGTTCTCTCTCCTTGTCTCACTCTAAGTGGCTATTGTAAAAGTGTGCTAGAAAAAGGAGAACCCTAAGTTAGTTTGCTTATATATAGTCTTGCTAGGAAAAGATGAGATTGTCCTTATCCCATTATCCTATTTACAAACATTGCCACTCTTTATATTTATACATATATTTATTTATTTATTTTTATAAAAAAATGTGTATTACATAAAATCCGTGTTCACTATTTTGCTTTAGTTAGTGAGAGCATTTTTCATTTCATTCTCTTAGGGTTTTAGTTAGGGGATCTTTAGGCTCCATATTTTTAGCATAGAGTAGAACCAATAACTCTTAGAGCCTTTAGTAGTAGTTAAGGATACATGCTAAGTGATTATGTTCTTGGATGGCTTGGACTTTAATGGAGCTATAAGATCTTCAACCTAAGGTCTAAGAATGGGTAAAACTAAATATTCTTAGACTTCATATAGTTTCTGAATGACTATATGTGATGTTTGCATATACTTGTCTATGCATTTCAAATAATTGTGAAAACTTGTTTGCCTTTGCATGAAAGGTGGTTTTGAGGTGGTATACTCACTAAGCTTGATGTAACTTATATCTCTATAGTTTTCCATTTTTGTAGGTACCATACTAGTTTTACCTAGGTAGAACTAAGACTTAGATGAGCTTCTATAAGTTAGCATTGGGTGGGTTAGTGAGAAAGGAAAATAGGGATTGAAATCTTATGTTTAGAAGGAGTTACATTTATTTAAGGAGGAATGTAATAATTATCAATTAAATTTTGTTATATTTCTATAAGAGCTTATTTTTCTATTGCATGATTAGTTAATGATGTGATATTTTTAGTAAAATATACTTAGTTTGAACTGATATCTTATTGGTGATTTCTAGAGTAATAATGCCTTATGTAAGGTGTTGAAGTCTTTGTGCTGTAATATGGCTAATAATTGAGTTTAATATAGTATATGGTGGACTATTATGACTATGGTACCTTCTAGGGTGTGATAGATTTTAGTGGTATCAAAGCATAGGTTTATTATCAGATAAAATAAGTAGAAACATAAGATTATAATGATAGACTAAATTAATAATTAAGAATAGGTAGATAATGAATATTACCTTTACTTAAGAATAATGTTGAAAAAACACATGCTTATTTCTTTCTTATGTGTAATTTGATCTCTCTACTTGCCATGTCTATTGGGACCATTTCTAAATTGCCCTTACCAAAACTCTTGTCGAGTACCATAATCGACTTAGGATTTTATGCAAAGATTTTATGTTGGTTGAGTAGCCAAAAACCCTTTTAGAAATTTTGGAAAAATGGAGACATAGACTAGGGTATTCCTGATGGCGAGTGATGGATGAACTTAAAAGAAGTCAGGTAGCGACTCCTTCTCTGGTTAAGTATATATAGCATCTAGAAAACTATGTTAAACAATGTAGACAAATGGAGATTATAGATGATGTGATGTTTGTTGTAGGACCATTTGAATGTCTTGTTTGGTTGAACTTTGAAATTTGGATTCCTCTTGCTCCCGCTCTTACATTTGCGCATGATAAGTAGGTCAGCAAACTGAATTTACTCACAAAATAGGTGAGTTGGGCTAAGATATGTTAGTGACACTATTGGCTTACTGAATCTCCACTTCCCTATCTAAGTGATTTTAGCTATGGGATGGACTTTTCTTTGATGACTCCTACTTATGAAATGGGAATGATGGAACTAAATTCCACCTATGGTCCATACAATAATGAGCCAACAATGGTACCCCCACCTAACTTACCTTTTGGTGTAAGTATGTATGATTATAGTTAGGTAGATTTAGAACAGGTGACTCATACTAAGGTGATTGCAAAACCAACCCCTCATGCTTAGGAAATTTCTTATCCTACTATTGGGTCTTTTTATTCTAGAACTTATGATGAAGGGATAAACTCATCTCTTCCCATTGCCATGAATGTGACCCCATATTTTAAGGCAAATCCTTCACTTAGCTTGTTTGATTTTTCTATACCTCCTTTTAATCAAGATTCTACTTTGGCATTATTAAACAAAGCTTTGGAAAAGTTTCATATAGGAAATTTTGAGATTACATTGGCTCTTGGAGTGGAGGATGGAGTTGGACCTTCTTGTCTAAGAAACGATCGAGGGGAAGTAGATAGTTTTAAGAAGAACTCTAAGATAGTATCTAAAGGAGGATTAGATGACAACAGTGATGCTAACTCTCTTGTTATGCCACTTGATTATGGAGTGACTTATGGAACGAGGAAAGAAGATGATGAAGGATGTTTGTGTCATGTGTAGGCACCCCTTTTATAATTTTTTGTTGAGAGTTGATGAGGAATCTTTGGTTGCATTAGTAGATAGACTTTTTAAATTTGGTTTGTAATAATTTATGGTGTTGGTCTATGTGGTAGACTTATATGGTAGGCATATGTGGAACATCATTAAATGGTTGATGGATGTACATGATGCACACCTATGATGAATAAACACACATATACACACACATACTGTGATACACGTCTTTTTTATAAATAAATAAATAAATAAATAAATGTATAAATATAAAGAGTGGCAATGTGGTAAATAAGATAATGGGATAAGGGCAATTTTGTCTTTTCTTAGTTAGATTATAAACACAGAATAACCTAGGGTTTCTCCTTTTTCACATTTGGATAACTTATAGCCATATAGAGAGATAGAAGGTAAAGGAAACCTACAAGAAAACCTAAGGTGACTAAAGAGGAATCAAGCAGCTAATTGGATAGGTAAGGATCACAATTAGTTAAATAAGGACCTATTATAACAATGAAGACCCAATCATGGAACCATTTTGTTTGCATACAGGGATTTAATTGAAGAACGGGTTTAAGGGTAATTGAACAAGCATAGAAGTTGTTGAAATGAGGAGATTAGATGAAGTAGTGTAGAAAAGTTTAGGGTTAAAAAAATGAACCGGATATACACGACCATCCAACACGGTCGTGTTGCTCTTATATTGATTTACACGACCATCCTACACGGTTGTATTACCCAATGTTAAAATGAGAAGAACACAACCTCCCAACATGGTCATGTTTTAACCGTATTGAATCAAGAAGAACACAGCCTCCCAACACAGTCGTGTTCTAATTATATTGAAGCCAAATCTCATCGAGAGATATACGACCCCTAACATGGTTGTGTATTAGCCGTGTTGGGCAACACAACCTCTAACATGATCGTATTAAGTGATGGACATGATCATTGTATATCAAATTATCTTCTTAATTAACCAAGTTCCACACAACCGAGGTAATTAGTATAACCATAGATAACCTACTAGATTAAGAGGAATTAGGAGAAATATATTATATTTGGATTAGTACTAAGAATGATGTCTTGATGATCATACAAATATCAACTTAGCTGAAGTGTGTAAGGCTAGGATTCTAGGTACGTGTTTACTTTGTTTGTTGTATGTGATTGCTAGGAAGCTATCTAATAAATTGTATATGAAATAATGAAATGTTAAGATGTTATGTAAATTAAGAGGTTGCATGAAGTAATACAGTGTTATTGGTTGAATGAGATATGTTGCTTGTGCTTGGCTCGCCCTAGGGGCCCGTAGTGGCAGATCCCTAGGGGGCACCTCGATGATCGGTATGTCGCATTGTCCCTAGTAGAGCCGTATATCAAAATGATCTGAGGTAGATTAAGGTTAGATGGGGCTCGTAGTGGCAACTCCCATTAAGGTTAGATGGGGCCCGTAGAGGTAGTTCTCACTAGGACAAAACTTATGTGTACGAGGTCTTGAGTACCCCTATATGTTATAATTCATTTTGGTGTTGATGTGTGAATTGAATTGTGTGTATGTTGAGGATAAATGTTGCACATATACATGTGATATTAATGTGGTGTGTCATGCGCATGTGGGTGTGGTATTCATGTACTGAGCTTAGACTCACCCCTTTCCTATATTGGTTTATACCTGTAGGTAGAAATGATGAACAATTAGAGTATGATGAGAACGAGAACTTGGTAAGACATTACTTAGATGAGATGGGAAGAGAACACTATTATTATGTTGAGGAAGAGTGACAAGAATTCTAAGTATTTGTAATTTGATGTTTTATTCATTAAAGTGAAGTTATGGAGATAAATTGTAGTTGAGATTTTGTTGATGTTAAATAATGAAATTTGGAATGACTCATTTGTGAGTCATTCATTTGATTATAATTATAGTAGTATGATGAATAATGTATATGAGCAGGTTTTAAAGTATGATGGAGTTTTAGAGCCTTAGCGTGTCGCTGGGTAGTAGTGACATGTGACGGGTTGTGATGCTTTAGGTTCTGGGGCGTTATAGCTTAAGTGGTATCGGAGCTTAGGTTGATGATCCCTAAAAGCTTAGGTTTTGATCAAAAGAATATAAGTAGGTAGCATCAAAACACTAGGTTTTAATGATCTTTAGAATTTAAGATGTAATCAAATGGAGATTTAGTTGATGACTTCTATAATTTAGTAATGATCTCAAAGGTGTAGGATTTAGAAGACCAAGTAAATGATGTATAGATCTAAAAGAATGAAGAGAGTGGGTAAATTAGGGGATAACTACTACGTTATGCTAATTTAAATATTTTATGCGATTGTATGTTGTTGAATATCCCTGTTTAATTACGTATAAATATATACATATGTTTGAGCTTAAGTATACA
>JBBMOL010001017.1:0-52455 GCA_037954665.1 Laguncularia racemosa | reverse complement strand
TTACAAGTTGTTGCCCAAAAAATACAATCCCAAATATTTCCAAGAAGTTTCAATCTACCCTAGATATGATCACAGAGAAGAAATGAAATACAAAAAAGATGAAATCAAATGACTCACAATTCCACTTTGTCGCACTCGCCAAAATTTCCCAAATTCTTGGGTTGAAATTGATAAGGGGTTTTGAACTAAGGATAAACCCCTAATTTCACACGTAAAAGGCTAAGTTTTTTCTGTAAAATATGGCCTCCTCAAACCCTCTTCTAAGCAAGTATTTATACTTGCTATCCTAGGGTTAAAAAGTGGTAAAAATTTCAAGTTTGCCACTTTTAAGGTGGTCAGTTCTAAATGAAAATTACAAGGAAAATGAAAGTGTCCCAAAACCAATTACAACCAAAAAATATTTCGTAAAAGAAGAAATATATAAAAGAAATGGTCCTTCATGATGCCGGTGTTCAAGAAGCTTTTGAATAAGGTTCCGTTGACAACCTTGTTTCGCCCCAGTAGTATGAGTGTTTTTGCACCCTGTAGGACTGACAAATAAACCCTGCTGAAAGCATAAAATTTTATAGTGCAAAGATATAGGAAGTAGGTTAGTTTTCTCAAGGTTAGGTTTCTCTAGAAAAACCCCTCAAAGCTAGATTATGGAGACCCTTAGCTCGAGCCTTGGTGATAGGTCCTAGAGGAGTCTAATTCCTATAAAACATCATATTTACATGGCTTTGCCCCTTAAAATCTCTCCTTTTCCTTCTCATACGTACACCACATTTATTGCTTCATATATAATCAATTTTTATTTCCAATTGATAGCTTCTATTAGGCAAGCTATAATGGTTGATTTTATGACACATATATACTCCTTCTTAAGCTCTTTTTAATTGTCAATTTCTTTTTTTCAATTAAATAGCCTTTATTATTAGTCAAATCTATATCATTAACAAAGTTAGCCATCCAACTCCACTCATATAGTATATGTCTTTAAAAACTACCATTTAGGGAACCATAAATTTTTTTTTTTTTTATCCTTTGGGTAAAATGACAATGAAGTTGAAGCTGTCATAAGGTAGATAAGGCAACAATAACCAACACGTACCCTAGTTTAATTTATTATCTATTTTTTAGTGATTTACTTGGGATAAAATAGGCCATTCTTAATTTGAAATCTACACATTAGTTGTTTAATTGTATAATTTGTTTGTATTTTTCACAAAGTATATGTATAAAGTACAAAGTCAAGTAGATGATATTGGTGGAAGAGAGGGTTAAGCTAAAATTATCAACTAGTGAAATGGATATTATCGATAAATTGGCTTTCTTTTTCTTTATTGAAGGTTTAAATTCTTCTAATGCTAACTTAGCAATGGTTACTTTTTTTTTAAATGAAAAATCATATGGTAATTACCACTATGTATGTGCTAAATGAAGATAAACATATTATTTAATAATTGGGACCCGATTATTTACCTTCACTACTATGTATAATTTAAAACAACAAATTATTAAGTAAAATTATATTTCTTTTTCCCCATTGTAAATAAAATTTTCATAATGACTATTATTGATAGCCATTTCTAGGAATGGGCCTCCAAGCCCAAGCCCAAGCTATCTTGGAAATAGTCAAGCACCTAAGGTTGTCCCACTCTTAGAATAGAAGTTGTTATTTTGCAAATTGAGAGTTATGAGCTTATGTCACATTCTAACTAGGACCTAGAAACCAATGATTTACGTAATGCTTGAGGGGGTACATCAAGTATTAAATGCACCCACAACACTTGAAGCTTATGAATGTAGAAGTATGAAGAAAGTTAATCAATTGCCAATCATAGCAAACTCTATATATACCAAAGACCTCTCTTAAGCATAGGGTAATAAGTCACACAATTACCCCAAACCTTAGTTGTTGACTGATTTCTCTATGCTCTCTCTCTCTCTCTCTCTTAATAGCTTAAGCATCAAAGTGGTAACACTAGAGCAACTTCTGGTGCTACCCTTTTAGCTATGTGTGTTTGTTTTATAAGCCTAATTTCCTTTACTTAGCCTGTTGCAAACCAGTAAGCTAGACCTAACACCGAGTGTGAGAAAACATGACACACTATTAATAATAAAATATCATATAAATTTGTTTCTCAACTAAAATTAGATAAAATTTGTAATAGATATCATAAAAAGAAAAATTGAATAAAAAAAAATGCCCTTCATTTAGAGACAATATCCACTATATTGTTTTCTACAATTTAATGTTTTCTTTATTTATTTTTTTTTTTTAAAACTCAAAAAACCAAAGTGAAATTCACTTGGAGTAAAAACTTCTCACATTTTTAGAGTTGGGTGTGAAACATGGAAAATGAAGATGGTTTCTAATAAAAATTAATTGTTACCAAAAATGATGTACTATGTTTGTACCATTTTATTAATATTTGAAACTTTGGCATCAACCAATTTTCTTAGTTCTTATGAGCAATTATCCTATTTCTTAATCTATTTTTGAAATTATGCATATCAATTAAGAGAATGAATTTAACCTTTTTACACTTATATTTGAGCACTCAAAAATAAACTCAAGAATATTAATTTATAAAAAAAAAATCAATTGATATTTTGTACACATGTCACGAGTACACCTTTGATGAAGATACAACCTTTTATCTTAAGACACTAAATATTTTCTACGAGAATTTTTACTACGATTTATTTTTTATAATTTCTTTAAATATTTTGTTGTTTCAATTTATCTTCCTATTCAAATCATAATGGATTTGTTATGAATGTTTAATGAACCCGTTGTTTTTATGTTTAATTGGAACTCTTAATTAATACTAATTATCTTTTCTAGTTTATATTTCCTTCTTAAGAATTCTTATTTAGTGTAATGTTTCAACTCTAAAGTATTGGGTAAATTATGTTTTTTATATGTATATATTAATTAGTTTAGTTTTTATAATTGAAATGCTAACTATTTAATTTGAGTACACACATCATAGATACTTCACTACCTAATATGTATATAATAGAAAGAGATAAAATGAATTCTAGAATTTATAACTATAAGGAATCAAGATCTTGAACTTGATTCACCGATCAAAATAGTAATTTGTACCATTATATATCATGCTTTGCTATCTAAAGATCATGTAAGGGAAGTTCTAACGTCTGTTCCTAGTCATATTATGTCACTCTTATGGACTAAGCTTACATGAATCAAGAATGAAAAAAAAAGCTGAAAAATTGAGACGATGTTTTCTGAGATTCAGTGTTTATTCACTTGAGGGATAATTGCTTTATTTTTTTTTCTTATTTCATATAAAGTTACTTTTACAATATTCAGTTGAGTTTAGATACTAAATAGCTAATCTTAATTAATCATATTATGTAGGTCTGGCATCAAGTGTAGAATATAATTCAAGAATGAATATGCGAAGAAAATAAAAAACTGATTATAAAAAATTATATGTTATATAATAACATTTTAATAGATCGATACAATAAGATTATAGCATTCTTAATATAATAAATTTTCTTTCATTCAAGATACATCTATAATTTTTATGATAAATAATATATAGACAACATTACACTTCTATTCTATTTTTGATAACTTACAATTCAATTTTCCCTTCATTTCATACGGTTAATTCAATCTAGCGTGAAGTTTGTATTTAAGACTTAGGATAAGTCAAGTTTTTAAAACAAAATATATCATATTGATAAAGCGTATATATTTTATTTAAAAGTAGCACAACGTGCCCTTAGATCTAGGATGCATGTTGTAAGAAGAAAGCGGTAGGCACTATAATACAAGCCAAGGAATTATCATAATTAAAAATTTAACAGAATAAACATCTGTGGTAACGCTAGTACTGGTCGAACTCAGCGCAGCCACCAAGTGTCCCTTCCTCCTGAGCTGACAGAAGAAAACTTAAAGAAGATCACCTTGACTCCATGCTCGGAGTCCGTACTCGTAAAATCAACAGCAGAACGGCAAAGTGGACAGGTCCTGTGCTTGTAGATGAGCCATCTGTCTAAACACACTTTATGATACGTATGCTCACATCTCAATATTCTTATCTCTTCCCCAGCATCAATCTTGTTCATACACACCGCGCATTCCGAAACTTCATCCTGGGAACAACCCATGGTTCTCTCGTTTAGGCAAATGCGGGCTTCTTCGGATGTTTCAGTGGAATTGTTGTGTGTAGAACTACGTGTGCATTTTAAACTTGTGGCAATTATAGATGCATAACTCAACAGGTTAGGTCGTCGAATGATTTTGGGTTTGTTTTTTACCAGCTGAAAAATCACCAAAAGGTGAATCAAGCTAATCAAGATTGCTAGTGGTACAATGCTCATATTTGGAGGTGGTCGATCGAGGACGAAAATCAAACTGAGTCTTTGCCTTATGAATGTATGCAGATTAGTAAAGACCAGAGGTTCCCTTTTATAGGCTTATATGAGAAGCCTTCAAAACATTTTCAGACTTTTCTCCTGACCCGCTGGCAACTTTGACAGAACCGGTCCCGTCCGTTTCCAACTGACGGTAGCGGCGGCTGTAAAATTCAATTGCTCTTACGTAATTTTCTTATTTAGTACGCTTGCCAGTAAAAAAGTCCTTTTAAGATTCCAACCCTGATTGATGTACGCAGCCATTTGTTTAACATTGTTCCTTTCCGGTCAATAAAAGTAAATATTATAATGCTAACATCTAATATATGCTTCTGAAGTATCCATTACTATTTCACTTGTTAATAAAATGAACCGGGATAATAATATAAAGGGAAAGAAAGAAGTGAAGCAATTGAAAGGTAAATTCAAAAGGTAATGTAAAGCGGCAGGGCGCGGAGGCAATAATGACAAAAAAACAGAAGGAGCTAGGGGGAGGTTTAAATTTCTATCTTAGAAGTGAGGAGCCAAATCGGTCGACCCTTCCCCTTCCCTTAACCCCGTTGAGCGCCAATAAATTAATTTAAGAAAGCCTTATGTAGCCCATAATTGAAATCAATAATTATATTAGATAAAGGATTAAGTAAACATAAGAAAATAAGAATAACTAAGGAAGAATAATATAATTTTTTTGATTTATTATAGGACTAGGGAGCCATTGATGGGAGCCCTTGCCCTCAAGTTTGAAAAAAAATTAATTAAGAAAATTTATTAAAAAATAAAATATTACATATATCATATGCATATTTTAAGAGTAAATATAATGAATTGATGGGAATCAAACCAAATCAACAATAAACCCATTACCCGAGCAAGAGCTAAAGGACTGTAGAACTTTACATTAAGAGTCCTTTTTGATCAAATGGAACTCAAAGCACTAACATAGTGTCTTCATTGATTTTATATGATTTTTTTATATTTAATCAAGTATACTTATCAATATTACATGAGGGCGATCAAACTAATTAGCATATGGTTTAGAGAATGGTTCACGATCCATGTTTTGAACCGAAATGAACATAGAATAGCTAGTCATGTGTTATGCTATTTTTCATTATTTTCTTATGTTTTTTTTTTCCAAATTTAGGGACTAATATAAATACTTGTAAAGGGAACAACAAAAGACACTTTTTCCATACAATTTTATCAGTTCTTTTAGGGTTGTGGCGAGTTGAGGCTTGGATTGTTGTGTGTAAAATTAGCAATTGCAAGTTATTTCCTCATTCTATGAGGAGGTAATATTTGGTAAGAATTTGGAATTGCATTTGTTCTTATTCTCAGAAAAATTAGGGTTCCACTTCACAAAGGGGATCCTTGCTATTTTAGACATAATTGTTCAATTATTTCATAATTAGGATTGTGTTGATTGCAATTGGATTGGCATATCATAAATTATTACTCATAATCTAGTGGTAAGGTGTATATGTTTTTAAATAAAGGGTCATGAGTTTGATTCTCATAAATATCATTTTACCTTTTCTTTTAGGTTGTATTTATTTTTACGTTACTTAAATAGCTAATAATATTAAATTTTATTATTATAAAATCATAGTTAATTAATAAATTCTCTTCAATTACTATTTATTCCTAAATTATGTACTATAAATAATAATCACATTGTCAATACTATAAATATTTCGATCTTGTCGTATAAAGTATGAATAAATAATAATAGGTATATACAAGATTATCAAAATCGCGATTTTACGTAAAATCATCATTATATTTTTCTTTACCAATATCAACATCATCATGAGGTACACTGCTATTAATAATTTCCATTTCCTTTAATTCCATTTAATTGTGTTTTGTGATTTATGAGAATATGTTTGAAAACGTTAAAAGTTTCCTCGAACTATTAAGTTTTAATAAGTGTTCTAGAGCTATTCATTAAAAAAAAGCCGGATATTATTTTGAAGATGGGGGTCACATAGATTTTACGAGCAAAACACATTATTTTTTATTAAATGGACTTTCCAAACGAGATGGTCCATATAAATAATTATAAATTAAGAAAGGCTTTAAGAGAATTGATATATTGCGAAAGTCATTTACTTTTAATTATAAATAAATAAAATATTGAGACGAGGGAGTTTTTATAATCGAAATGGATGGTGAATCAATTTTATTTGTTATTATCTACAATTAGGCGCTCCATATATCCTGATTTCTCTCGAGTGGGGTCTAGAAGCATTTGAAAACAAGATCTCTTTGTAATTTTTCATAGTAATAATGGTAATCACTTAGTAATTTGTCATATGTCAAACATTGAGTGATATGAATATTTATTGATTTACTTTATATAAGCTTTTTTTTTTTTTTTTAGTAAGGATGGATTAGATTAACAGACATAAATGCTCTACGGTCAATAATTGGCCGTAAAAATCACCTATTCCTTGTGAAGGGAAATACGAAGAAAAAAAAAAAAAAAACCTCGTTAGCTTTAGGTGATGATAAATGAATCTGATTAAAAAAATATAAAAAGAAAAACATGAGAAGTATTTCAAAAGGATGTGATGATTGATGATTTTATATTTTACAAAGCACAAAAGTAATTTTTTTTTTTTTTTTAATTTCTTTCTTTCTTTTTTTCGCCAAAGCTCTAGGTAATAATCGTAGAACACATTGAAGTCTATGATTTAGATACTAATTTTAAAAATCACGAAATTTATAAACTTAATAGTAAATACATTATGAGTTGGACTAAAATAATCAAGAGGAATCCACTATTTTTGTCTTAAAAAAATCTTTTGCAAGTATTAAGTATAAATAAGTAAATAGATAAAGTGAAAAAACTAAAAAATAAAACATCAAGAAGATTAGACACAAAATTTATAGTGGTTTTTCTTTGTGATTCTCTATATTCTCTTAACTCCTCATTAGGATCTAGTCTTTTATACTAGTCATTCCACTAGTTATGACAGTAGATAGTACTAGCTTTAAGTTTACAAGTCTAGATTCTATTTTAGGGTAATATATTAAAATAATATGATTTTTTTTTTTAAAATTTGTGAAATAGTGTATCTAGAAAAATTATTTCATAAATAGATTTTGAAGTTACAGACTTAGAACACACCTTCAGTTTTGCCAATTTTGGCAAATTGTACTAGGTTATTAATTTACAAATTGATTGTAAATGAAATGTCTTGAGTTATTATTGTAAAAATTCTTGTAATATTATTTTGTTAATTAATCATTCGTTTATCATTAATTAGTAGCTAATATATCGTTCATTAATCGTTAGAAAATTAATTAGTAAAAAATTTTGTATAGATTGTAAATGAAATGTCTAGGGTTGTTATTGTAAAAATTATCGTAATATTATTTTGTTGCTAATTAATCATTAATTTTTTATTAATTAGTCGCTAACATGTTATTAGTTAATCATTAGAAAATTAATTATTAAAAAATTTTGTATTAATTGTAAATAAAATGTCTTGGTTTATTATTGTAAAAATTATTGCAATATTATTTTTTTGTTAATTAATCGTTAATTTTTCTTTAATTAGTTGCTAATATATAATTAATTAATTGTTAGAATATTAATTAGTAAATATTTTGGTATTGATCGTAAATGAAATGTCTTGGTTATTATTTTAAAAATTGTTGCAAATGTAATTTTGTTGTTAATTAATCATTAACTTGTTATTAATTAGTTGCTAATATATGATTAATTAATCAATAGAAAGTTAAATAGTAAAACATTTTGTATTGATTGTAAATGAAATGTCTTGGGTTATTATTGTAAAAATTTCCATAAATGTAATTTTATTATTAATTTATCATTAATTAGTCATTAATATGTAATTAGTTAATAGTTAGAAAATTAATTATTAAAAAATTCACATTTATTGTAATGAAATATCTTGAGTTTATTATTGTAACTATCATAAAATTATTTCGATATTACTGCTAATGCTATTTTTTTTTTTTGGTGCATAATAAATGAGGCTCGAACCCTTCGATTCTTCAATTTTCATGCAGTAAGAAGGACGCCGATCACCGGCCGTCTAAGATAGAGAGGTAAATCACATTTAACTTGTTGATTACTTTATATTCTATTACTAATGGTACCACATTTAACTTCTTAAATTTTAGGATCAACTTTATGGCTTCATGATATGTATTAAGTCCTTCCAACTCAAACCGATAGAAAGCAAGTTCAGTGCCATACACATGCTTATATATTGCAACTGTTGAGGGGATTTATATTTGTCAATAAATCTAGCTCCCTCATCTACATGATGTTTTTGCCTCTATTGGAGCATTTTGATGCTATAGGGTCATATAGGTAGGGGCTTACATGTCTAGCCTTGTTGTATCGCTAGTTTTGTGTCGCATCATCTCCGTCGACTCATGAGATTAGAGGGGTTGCGATATTCCTATAGGTTTGGGCAAGGGATAAATTTCTACTCATAGCACCCCTTAGCTAGCATGAAATGATTATAGAGGTTGGAGCTCCCTTAACCACGTGCTAGAAGACATGGAAGGACATTTAGCATCACTTGACCCATGTAGTTGGTGTATATCAGGATGCTCTCAACAAGCAAAATGATGAGTAAGTATTCGGTAACCAATTTCTTTTTTTCTTTTTTCCATTTCATCATATACATCATTAATAATGAATCTTACTACCCTTTAGGTCAAGTGAGAGTTGTACATTGAGAATCTGATTCACATCCTACCACTTTTTTTGCAGAAGTAGCATGCACATTTGGACCACTTAGTACCACTCATATGTTTCCACGTAATTAAGTGGCACTACTTAGATTGTGTTGCAAGACAGTTTGGGAGGTTTCAATATATTTCACAGGATGTGAACATGTAGCTAAAGCTCCATCAGATGGACCTACGTAAGAGAGTTGATTTATATTGGCTAGTGTAGGATGCAACATACATATCTTTATGGGAAAAGTGTATGGCTTAGTTGGTGTATATAGAGGGCCCTTATGACGTACATGAGGAATACATGAGGTAGTACAGATCTATCAGCAACCGATATATAGGATGCACATGATTAGTTCTTGGATATCTGGTATAAACACTAGTAGGGTGATTCATTACATATATGTTGCTTATTTAATTTACAATTCATTCTCACATGCAGGTTGATACATTAAGACAAATTCACCTATCCTTAGATCATGACACAATTGTTAATCTAGTTGATCATGGTCTTAAATTCATACACGATCACTAGGGGTAGGGGTAACATTGTACCCATAGGCTCATCAGCAACATGGCATATAGGTTGAAGCCAGGCACAACTTACTGACATGTGGCAACAATAATTGATTCCTATATGTTGTAGGACTACAAGACATCGATGACCTTGAAATTGGGTCAAGGTACATGAATATGCAATATAAGACCAGTAGTTCCCACATGATTCTGGTGTGATTTACGACAACTCAACCCCAATGCCTAGCAAATACATCACACTACATTGTTATTCTATTAGTGGTCCTATCCCTACACCATTTACTTTGTAAAAGAGACGCTCTTATAAACAACTAATGTATCGGGGTGAATTTTCTCAACGTGCTATAGAGTAGACTCTAGTGTTTCCCTAAGACTTCAACGATACCCTCTAACACCATTCAACACAAGAGTCATTAGCTCCTTACTCCACATTCAAGGCCGTTAAGAGAGCTCATGAACACATTTGCTTGGCTAGCAACATTGTTTACTAAGAAAAGGAATAATAGGGGATAAGATTCTATTTTTTCTTTGTTATTTCATATGTAAATCTTTCATCAATTTTTTTTATTGATATAAATTAACATTATCTAATAAATTATTTTTCTCCTATTTTAATATCAATTTATATTTCTTTTAACAAAGTTTATTTATGATTTTCTTTGCATGATTTTTCATTAAAATGTTTTCCAATGATAACTTTTCTCAAATTAAAATTTATTTTAAAAAAAAAATTGAAGGTTCACATATGAATAGAAAAAAAAAATCGTATTTATAAAAATTATCGACATTGATTTGAAATTAAAAAAAAAAATCAAAATTGAAGGCAAGTTTCGAGTTCATGACTTCAAAACCTATTTTTGGAAGAACATTCATGAGTATGCTATTTTGCAAATTTTTAAAAAATCATATTATTTTAATATATGGCCCTTCCATTTTATCTCACACTCTCATCCAAGTATGAATTACGTAGATATATACAGAAACCTGACCCCATTTCTTAAATATCTAGCTCAAGGAGTTTCAAAGCAAAAATGGGGAAAACCTAATCCTTTCTCTCAAATATCTACTAAGGCCACCAATGCTCTAGAACAAAGTTTATCACTCTTTTCAATTAATCAAGAACCTTAGTATTTTCATTATGTAGGTCTTCCTCATCTAACATTAGAAATGAAGGATTCAAGCTTCATTGTAAGAATGTGTAAGGAAAGGTAATATATTCATCCTATTCCTTAGATTTTCTATCTTGCATTAATAAAATTTATTTCCTTTATAATCCTAGGAAAGGATTATTGCTAAAGGTACTAGGGGCATGAATTTTATTCAAAGAAGTCTTGGACAATTGAAGAAATTGAGGTAATTGATCTGAAACTCCCTCTTTTTCATAACCATTGGATTTTATACTATATGCATATAGAAAACCTAGGGATTTGATCATTAAAGAACATATTATGATCTTTAATGGTTGGATTAGTGATTTGATCATTAAAGAAGAGGGTTTAATTAACATTTTGGGTTTAAGCTTTAGAATTCTTTTAAAATCATCTTAGATGGAGGTAGTGTCAACCCTATGGGATGCTAAGGTTGATTAGGACTAGAATTCAAGAAGTTGGAGAAGACCCCCCATGAGGGAGGTCAACTAGCCTAAAGAATGGTTGAGTAGTCACTACCTTAGGGTTAACCAATGCCTCTTTCCATAAACAAATCAACCACCCCCTTGCCCCTAGGTCCATTGTATTAGCTTTCTAGTGACCTTTATATACCCAATAGGCCTTTAATCACTTAGATTAATGAAGAAATTAAGTTTTAGTATTAAGCTTGTGATCTATGAATATATTAAGTATTGATTTATCTTCTATATGTTGGATTAAGTGTTGATATTAATATATAGTGCTATTAGGGCATTAGACAAATTTTAGGTATGTAGCTACCATTGTTTCTTTGTAACGTGTGTTGGGGGCAATGGAAACTTAACTAATAAATATTTAGCTTCAATAGTTGTTGTGCTGTAGTGTGTGTGTTGCCATGAACAAGAGTATGATGCTTTGTATGTCTTCAGAGTAGTTAGGAATAAGCACTAAATTCACTACGGTGATTAAATAAGTTGTTGATATATGAGTGAATCATTGCCTAATAGTATAAGTGAAAGTGGATAATGTTAAAATGGAGGTGTTAATTGATGGAATGGGACACTGATTAAACCATTGAAGTTGAGTTGATCATCGATGTTTGATTAACAAGTGATAAACTCACTATGAGAAGATTTTAGCAGATATAAGTTGTGGTTCAGGTTATGAGAAATTCTAATAGATACTGGACTAAGCTCCGGTTTATGAGGACACCAAACCATGTATTTTAGCAAATACCAAGTTGATATTTAGGTTATGAAAAATTTTCAATAGATATTGGTTTGTTGTCTAGGTTCTAAGAAATTGGATTAATTTATATTAATAGTAGACACTAAGTAGCAATTTAGTGCTATATGGTAGTGAAATCTAAGTATTCCAAGTTTTGGCTATCAAAATTGTAATGTTTGTGCAAATATTGAATTAAATTGTGGTTTGTTACATTTAGCAATCTATAGGCCTATGAGTGAGTGTTGTATATTGTGTGTAGTTGTGTTATAGGTATGTATTAGATTTCATGACTAACCCTAATAAAAATTTTTGAATTTTGGATATTTGTATGACATGGATTTCTAGACTAGGATGGGAGTGATGATAATAGAGACAATGAACTATAAGTAGAATCAAACAAAATGAGAATAATAAGTTTCTACGTTTTTATATTCATGTTTAGAGATTGTCTAGCTCTGACAAAAAATTTATCATAAGAGTTTGAAACTTATTTATAAATTGCGAGTTTAATAATAGGTTTATAACCTTATATTTTTCCTACTAAAAATAGAAATATGCAATGGACATGCGATTTCAAGATGTTATGAGTTGACACGATAGAAAATAATCATTACATTGGTATAATAAAATCATAGAAGAGGAACAAAATAAGAGAGTGGATTCCCATTATACTTACTTTAGCTTAAAAAGAATTTTATAATAACCGTTCACTTATAGGATCTATTTTAATAAAATGAAATATAAAACAATTTTTTTAAAGCATTTAAGATAGTATCTTGGTCTTAAATAATATAAATATCCGGTAACTCCAGCTATTGATACACGTACAGAATAGGGACTAAGGACCTCGACGACATTTATTTTGCTTCTATAAAGATTAAAAAGAAAAAAAAAAAAGAATTGCAATGTATTTACAAGGAGAATATATAATAGGTAAGATATGTATCAAAAGCCAAAGCCTAGTGATTGATAAATTATTATTTACTAAATTCACGATTTTTTTTTTCTTTTTGGAATTTTATAAAGCATTTGATTTCACTGAAAATGTTTATGATTTCATGAAATATAAATCAAGAAGTACTTTCGTTTGGAATTCCATGACGACTGCCATAAGAAAAAAATGATAAGAATATGTTTAAGGGAAGTTTTATTGCATGTTCTTTGAAAATTCATATATATATATATATATATATATATATATGAAATTTATTGGCGTGTTTATAAAAAACAAAACAAAAGGCAGATAAACTTGCTTTATGCTTATCAAGTATTTTATGATACTTGTTGGCAAAACCCTTTCTACTAAAACAATTTTCTAGTAAACTAAAAGTAAAAAGGGGTAAATTCGAAGATTATTTTTAATTATCTTTGTAGAGTTAGAAAATTATATATGTATATATATATATATATATATATATGGGTATGATATGATAAACATCTTTATCTTTACAAGGATAGATAACATTTTTTATATGGAAAGAATATAATATTATATATATGGGTATGATATGATAAATATTTTTATCTTTACAAGGATAGTTAACTTGCTCTAGGACTGTTAATGGATGTTTTGAAATATTTATTGAAATTTAAATGAATATTTTTTTCCTATTTTCATTCATCTGTGCTTTTATAAAGAGATAGATGTTTGCTGTCTCAAATTATGTTTTAAATATGCTCTAATCAATCACATATAGACACTTGTAATGGTGAAATAACTTCTAATTTATATATTAATTTTTTTGTTTATATGTTTGACTGTGATTGGTAGGAATATATTAGAGACAATAAATATCTACCGTTTATAAAGTAATTGAAAATATAAAAAAATTTCCTTTTATTTCACACTTAAATCTTAATAAGTGTTCTAGGATCACCACTAAAAAAGGATTTGGATCCACTTCCTCAAATGGAGCTAAATATTAAATTGAAAAAAAAAGGTTACATGGATTATTAGTTAATGGATTTTTCAATCGACATGGTACACACAAATAATTTAAATTGCCAAAGGCTTCAGGAGGAGTGTAATGTTGTACAGACAATTGTTTCAACCACAAGAAATAAAACTTTGATATAAGTGAGTTTTTTACAATCGAATGGTGTATTAAATTTTCATTTATTGTTACACATAAATTATGTTCTCAACATTTATTATTATTATTATTCTTCCCACCTTAACAATTTAGTGCTCTCGTTTAAAATTAAGGTGTGAATATTGGCTCTATAATGATCTTACCCGTTTTAGTCGGCAGCACTCTTGAGAATGTGTTGGTGGTTGGATAGTACACTTGCAAGAATTTTTACATTTAGTAACATTTGCAAATTGTATAAACGTCACTAATTATTATTAAAAATGTTTGTAACAAAAATTAGAAGACAAAAATACACAAGATGATTTGTGGACATTTTTTAAAGGTAAACGTTATTAAAATTGTTAGATTTTCACTTCACACTGTCTTAAGAAATTTATCCACACTTACTTTGAAAATAAAAACACTTAATTATTTTAAATAATCTCACTATAAAAAATTACCCTTCTAACACTTTATATTAAGTAAAAAAGAACCATAAAGAAATAATCTAATATTTTGTGTGTGTGTGTATATATATATAAGCATGTATATAATTTGAAACTTTTTTTGTTTAAGAGACACATCCTTTTACCTACATGTTGTGAATTTAAGAATTATTATAATCGTAGTATAACAAAAATTTACGTATTTAGTAATATTTATAAATTTTACAAATGCTACTAATTACTATATATTTTAGTAATGCTTATTAAATGTAATATAAAATAAAGTATTAGTAACTTTTATAATTGAAAATAAAATATATAAGAATATGATTTGACTATAGTGTCTTTTAAGTAAAAGTGAAAACTTTTATGTTTTCATCCTTTCTTTCCCTCAAAAACATATCGCCCCTCTTTCTCTCTCTCTCTCTCTCTTTTATCACTCATACGATGTCGTTCCTCTCTATCAATCTCATTGTATGATTCTCTCTCTTGCAATTTCTTCTCTTCCCTGATATTGTTTATGCTCTCTTAGTTCTCCATCTCTCTATATTTTTCATTTTTTGTTTAGAAATCTAGGTACTTCTTTCCAATTGCCACTTCAGATTTGGGGCTATTGTGTTTTTTAGTAGAAACTTTTGATCTTTATTATCTATTTGTTGTTTATTTTTAGGTTTTATGTCTATTTATGTTGTCAATTTAGTCAATCCTCTTACACTATCTTTTTAGGGTTTTGTTATGGGAAGATTAAAGTTAGGGTTGTTGAAGATCGCATTTTTTTTTCCATATTTGAATTGCGTTTTGTAATTTCTTATAAGTTTTTATGTAGGTTTGTTTCGTGTATTACCATGTGTTGTCCAGTTTTAATTTATGGTTGTGAATTGGTTAGTGTTGGGTAGTTATATATGTTTTAGGGATCAATTGATTCAGGGTAATGTTTTGCTTTACAAGATTAGTCAAAGAAGGTTCTTTTACTAGTCTATGCATCTAATGATGTAAAAAATAGGGTATTAATTTTTTGCAAATGTCTTCTACGTTGCACGTGAAGTATTCATCATTTCTAGGGTGCTTATCAATTTTCATGATCAGGGGAAGACTTTGCTCATTGCGAAGGATTTTGTTTCGGCATTAGACTTGACAATTACTTTTGAGTTTTAGTTCATTCAATTAATATTTTAGTTTGAAGTTTATACTTTATTTGATTAAGGATACCTACATTCAAAAGGGGCTTAGATGGATACAGTAGTGATTTTAATTATAAGTTTATAGGAACTTAAGGCTTTGGGATGTTTGTGTTGTACTTGTTTTGTTATGCAATGGAAAATTCTCTTCCTTTCATTTTTCGGTTTTAGTTCTACTTATGAGGAGCTAATTACGTGCTATCTTAAAATAAAAGTGATGGGTAAGCGTTTGCCCACTAAAGCCATTTCTAAGGATAATGCCCATAAGTTTGCTCCTTAGCATCTCCTTGGTATGTAGATTTTTTATTCTTCAGCTTAATTCACTTTGGTTTTGCGGTTTTATTGCATCCAAAAGATATGAGTGTTTCATATCATTTGTTTTCCTTTTCAAATAAAGCTTGCTTTGAGAACGGGACTTCAAATGGAGCAAAGACTTAAATGGTACTTCTTTTGTCCTAAAGAGAAGAAGTCTACAAAAGGAGGTAGGATGAATAGAGCTACTAATTTTGGGACTTGGAAGACAATGGGAAAAGACAGACCTATTATTTATGACATAAAACAGTTGGAATGATTAGGAGTTTGGTTTTTCATCTTCAAAAACCTTAGGTGTAGTGAACTAATTGTGTTATGTATTAGTATAGGCTTGAAGAAATGGATTTGTCTAGTGTGGCACAGTTATACTTCCTCTCATATGAGTTTCAGTTTTCTATTTTTTCAATCTCCTATGAAGACTACATTTTGCACAATCGTACTCAAATTTGGTAGTGTGATAAGGCATATGGTCAAACTAGCACCTAAAATTGGTGACCATTGGGAACATGTGTATACTTTCTTTATTTAATTTATACCTCACAATACTCAGTATATATATATATATACACTTCTTTATCACTTTATTCCTCACAATTACTCAATATAATATGTGATTAAATTATCTCCAGCCATGTACTTAATTAAAAAATGAAGGAATATATGATATATCTTTCTTTGAATGCCATGAGATGTTGTTTCCATTAAATTAGTTATATAAGGATTTGACATGCATGAAAATAAGCCTTCAACCTTGGCTTAGTCTCTTGAGGTTGCTTAACCATCTTGGAAACTATCTTTTTTTTTTTCCTTATTCCCTTCATCAACACTTAATGCACCTTCCTCCTCCCTTCTTTCTCACCTCCCTCTCTGTGCTGACCTACACAACACAACATTGCACAGTTAATGGACTAGTATATAGCTGACCCCTTAAAGTGGGAGTAAAGCTTCAATGTGGTAGTTTGTAGTGACTTATGTAATGTGTGACGTACACATGTTTGTGTGCCCTTTTGTGTTAATTTAACTGGGGAAATTCATCAGTGATGATGGAAAGACAAACTTAAAAAAAAAATCTCTTGTATGTGTATTTACTCTCTCTAGGGGTCTAACCCCTTTTTTCAGTAATTTTTGATGTCGAAGTTGGAGCCTTCTTATGTTGGCATTCTTAGGCTTTGTGTTAGTGTATAATATCAGTTGAGATAAATGGAATTGTGGCTATTGAGACCATTTAAAGTGCATTATGTGAAACTGAGCAGGGTTTTGCTGCCTACGTATTTGAGTTATGGAATACTGGGCCAAGTATGGCTATATTTTAGATCTTGCTGTCTAGTTGGAGTTATATCTGAACAAACCCTCTTCATAGCAAATCTTGGAGATTCTCAGGTTGTTCTGGGTAGAAAGGTGGGAAGTATTGATGTCATTGCTGCCATGTAGCTATCAATAGAGTACAATGTAATTGTGAGGAAATGAGACAAGAACTTAAAGAACTACATCCAAATGATCCTCAAATTGTGGTCTAGAGGCATGGAGTTTAAAGAGTGAAAGGGGGTTATTCAGGAAAAATCTTTTCATGCACCTCTTATAGAATTTTTGTTCAATTTTGAATATTTAAACTTTTTAGCGCATTTTTTGTTTTTAGTTGTATGTTTGGTCTATGTTTGTTTTTTAGTGGGAGTTTTGTTTCTTAGTTTTGGAACCCATTGAGAAGCTTCTTATCCAAAAAAAAACCCATTGAGAAGCTATGCACCTTTTATATTTTTTAATTTTTTTTCCTTTTCATGATGATTTAACTCCCAAATTGTGATCAAAAGTTTGGTATAAAAGGAAGCATGCAGTATTATTGTTTTTAAAATTGGGAAAAGATAGAACTTGCTAAAAAAATATAGGGTTTTTATCTTGGTCTGGAATAATTGCATCTCAAGTCTCTATGCATTAGGGTATAAGATTGTGAATGTAAAGGAATTGCTTGATGTTGTTGCTTAAAAGGAATCAGAGGAATGTGTAGATCTCTGATTGATGAATGTACTTACTGACCATTGTTTTTTAATACCCTTTTACACAATTTAGTTTGTTCTATTATATAATTTTTTTAGAGTCCTTCATGTGAAGTAACACTTGAAAGGCCCAAATAAAATATGTTGCTCTTGAGTATGAATTGTGGGTGGCTTTTGATTTTTAAAACCCAAAATACTAAACTTTTGGGAGACTTGCTTCATCTTTCTTAAAGTTTGAAGTGCCATCTTATGGTGGTTATTTGGGAATGCCATTTCAAGAAACTCATCATGATCTTATTCATAACTAATTTTCTAAAAAGGGGTTTATACTTAATAAGAGATAATGTTGTATTCACATATTTATGCGACTTTTTATCCACTTTCTTATTTATTATTTCGATAAAAAAAATAACAAAAAGAGCACAAAATTTTGGAAATTTTTACAAAATTGACAAATAAAAACCCATATTCAATTCTTAAAATAATTAAAGAAAAATTAAACAAGAAATGCTTGATTTTTTCAGTTCTTTCTTTCGTCCATGCCCCAAATATAATGATGGGGCCAAAGTGGCTAGTGACAAGCTTGGATTTGATACATAGACTCTGGTGCAAGTCAGTGTAGAAGGGGGATAACAATAAATAAACACATTTTCAATTTTTCTCCCCTTTTTGTTTAAATAAAATTTTACTTTGAGTTTGGAAGCGTAAATAGGTGTCCCCCCCTTTTACCACCCCTACGAAGGTGCTAATCCAAATTCTTTTCCTAAAAACATCATCATATAAGGAAAACCCACCTTAGAATGTAGTAGCCCACAAAAACATTACGTAAGGAAGTTTTCAATCGATTGTGGTGTAGATTACAAATATCATGCTTAATGTGTATGATCTTACAAGAGTGAATTGGAGGGAAGATCATTCATAGTAGAAGAGTGTAATTTTCCTTTTATGAGGTAGGAACTACAACTACAGAACTCACTATGCTTTCCTTTGGCAGTGGAAGCTAGCCTTGCTAGGTATCTAAGGTTGATATGGAGAGTTCCAGAAGGCTTGACACTAAGGAAAGCTATTTGAATCATAAGAAAGGAAGAACTGGATGTTAATTTCCAAATTTGGGGAAGCACCATACTAGGAATCAAGTTAAAACTCCCAATTTATTTAACCCCAAGGCAAGTGAAGATCACTTTTTTTTCCATTTTGATTTTACCAAAAACTTTTTTTAAAAAATTTACCAAAAATTACTTCAAAAAAAAAAACACTTAATTATTATTAAATAACCCACTATAAAAAATTATTTTTAAAAACACTTTAAAATAAACCCCAAATTTTAGGGTTGTTGAAGATTGCTTTTTTTTTTTCATATTAATTTAAATTTTTTGTAATACTTAGTAGCTTTTATGGGGTTGTTCATGTATCATCAATGAGGGAAAAAAAAAGGGTTTTTTATGATTGGTTGAGCTTACTTTTTCAATTTCTTTTGGGGGAGGGGGGAGCAATATTTTTTGCAAAAGTAAATGAATAAAGTGGCTTAACATATTATGCCTCCCATGTACTTCTTTTCCCCCTTATGTTGAAAATGACCCCCATGGTAGAATTGCTATCAACAACCTTTTTTGGGTTTTTTAACCCCTCTTATAGTAATTCCCCTTTTTTTTTTTCTTGAGATTTAATTGGGGGGAAACAAAAAAGGGGGAAAAACCTTTTAGTCCTTTTGCTATCCTTAACCAAAAAATTGGGGGGAAAAATTTTTTTTGTTTAAAAAAGGTGGGATATGTTGTACATAACTATACTTTAAAAAAGGATTCCATTTTAAATTTTTTAGCTTTGTCTCACTTTTCTTATTTCAATTCAAATTATATATTTTATATCTTCACACTGAAATCTCTTTTCTAATAAATTATCAGCCAAAAGGAGAAAATACTATAATTTTTCCAACATAACTAAAATTTTGTTTCAACTATGTTCAATAGGATAGTCAGTTGTTGGTCATTTTAAAAAACCCGTATGATTTTTAAAATTTAAAAATTCTTTTTTACTTTTTAAAAAGATGTGTTTAAATGCAACGGTCCTGTGAAGGATGTTTTGACATTTCTTTATTTAAGAGAAATGAATTTGCTTGAGGAAATTTTTCTATTTTCCTGTATATACATATTTCTTTTTTCATAAGATAGTTTTTTTCTAGATTTTTATCTCTTTAGCTAATATTTTTTAATTTTTTGCAAAGGCTTTCCCCGAACTTTCAAATTTGGTGATTTTAAACGTACAATCGGTTTATTATATCATTATATTAATTTTTTTTACCCTTTTACTTTATGTGATAGGATCCCAAGCAATGGGGTTTTTTACCCCTTCTGAATTCCCCTTACATGATGATGATGATGAAAAAGTGCGAAGGGGTATTGTGAAACGGAGTTTTTTTGGGTTCTAACCTTTTTAAGAGGGTGATAAAGTGGGGAAAAAGAATTTGTAATAGATTTTTTTGTTTGTGACTTTTTATAAAAAATTAAATTTAGAAAAAAGTTATTTTATGAATTGTTTATTGTTGGCCTTTTTTTTGGAAATTTTATAATTTGGGGAATAGTGGCTTTAATAGAGATTTTTTTTTTTCTACAATTTTGTAAAGTTTGGGTAATATTGTTTAGGATATTTAAAAGTCTACTTTTGTAAAGTTATTGATGATGGAAGGGGGACAATTAAAAACATAATGAAATTCCATTTTTTTTACCTTTATTATTTTATGCATACATTTTTTACAAGTTTAAGTTGTTAATTTTTAAATAGACTTATCATATTATTTTTAAAAATCATTTTTTTTGACGTTTTAAAAATTACCAAAAAAATTTTGCACGCTTTTAAAATTTTAAATATTTCTATTTGTAGCGTTTAAATGTTACAAAAAATGTTTTTTAAAAACGTTTTTTTTTTTCTTTTTTTTTGATTTTTAAATTTATGATTTTTTACATTTTTGAGTTTAAATTTACTAAAAAAAAAATTTTTTTGGAAAAAATTTTAAAAATTAAAAATTTATAATTTTAGTAATTTTAAACGTTATTAATGTTGATATTGGAAACTTTTAAACATCACAAAATTTTGGCGTTTACTTTTTTTAAATTACAAAGACTTTTTTAATAAATTTTTAGTAACTTCTATTTTAAAAATTTTTTAAATGTTATTAAATAATTTTTAACTTTATTTAATTTTAGTATACTTTTAAATATCACAAAAAACAAAAAATTTTGAAGTGGTTTGGTTAAGGAGAAAGTAAAGAAAAGATATAAAAAAAGAGGAAAGCTTTTTTTTGATGCCTTAAAACTTATACAAAAATTTACAGTTTATTACATGTTCTTACACACAAAAAATTCTGCATTTTTTAAACAGACTTTTCAACAAGACGTACATGCAAAAAATTCGTAAAACTAAAAAAATTTTCAGGTTTGGGTTGATCATAATCGTTGAAGTAGATTAAAAAAAAAATATTGAAAACTGGGTTTTTTCCGGGTGGATGTTTGTCAAGTTTTTTTTTTTGCAGCCACTTAGAGCCATTAAGAGCAAATCACATTGGAAAAGATGAACGATGATTTTAAATTTGTAACCTCAAAATAATAATTTTAAAAAACAACTTCGGGGGCCTTCGTAGATCTCAAAACAATTCAACGGTTAAAAAAAAAGGGCAAAACGCTTCCCCTAAAGTCTATGATTTAGATACAATTCGGGAAACCAACAATTATAACTAAAACAAAAAACATAAAAAAAAAAAAACATCACATCTATTATATTATAAAACAAAAAAAAATAGAAAAACTATCTATTTCAATGAAAAAAAGGGAAAAAAAAAATAGGGGTGACTTATTTTTCGTATTACTTGAACACATTTTCTTTAAAAAGTCAAATGTTTTAAAATTTTATAATTATACACTAACTTTAAAGTTTAATGATTTCTATTTTTTCAAAATTTGTGCTAAAATAGGAAAGGAAATTTTTTTGGAAAATTCTCTCAAAGATTAAAGGGGAAGACTTGTTAACACAAAAAGAGGCAAAAAAAAATAATGTTCCAAAAAAAACTTCCACAAACGTAATCGAAGTTCCATTTTTGGGGGTGCTTAAAACCCCCTTTTTTTATTTTTACTTAAAATTATACATATACGCCACATAAGGCACCCCATTAATTTAATGTTATAGAAATAACAAATTTGAACTTTTTGTCAAAACACCCCATATTTACGTCAAAAAGGGGGGAGAGGTAAAGGAATTTTTTGAATGATGCACGATACAAAGCAGATTTTTTTTAAAAAAATCTTACAATTGTGAGAAAGGATTTAAAATTTTTTTTATTAAGAAAATACTTATTTTAAATTTAGTTATAAAAAAGGCTGGATATAAAAAAAAAACAAGTAAAAAACAAAAATTTAAAATAAAAATGAAACGACTAGTAAAATATGGAAATTAAATTTTAAAAATAAAAAAGCAACAATTATATTAAATACCGCCAAAAAATTTTATCACAACGTAGCAAAAATTCCCCTCACGGGATAAAAATTTCTAACTTTTTGTTTTCACAAAAAGCGGGGAACCAAGATTGAAGTTTTGCTTAAAATTAAAATCATCTAATTTCAATCTCGTCCTTTTCTTCCCACTATGCAATGATTCCCGAACCCTTTAAAGTATTGCAGTTGGAATGGGTTTTCTTTCTTCTTAAATTTCCATTGGTCGGCGGGGGGAAAAACAAAAACAGCCCACAAATACGAACTAAAGTTTTTTTTGGAAATTTCACACAGAAAAAAAAAAACCAAACAAATTAATGGTCATATCACCAATAAATTTTTGTGCCCCTATCACCGATAAAGAAAAAGAATTACGTCAATTTAGATAGATATTTTCATTTAATATAGATTTATCGTATTAAAACCCCTAAAGATTATCTATCCCAAAAGTAAAAATAAGTTTTAAAATTAAAAACTCAATTTGACTGCTTTTTAATTGCCCCCCAAAAATAAAAAAAGAGAACTAATTATTCTAATTAAAAATTTCAAATCTAATAAAAAAAAATAATTATAAAAAATTTCTATTTGAACTAATTAAAATAAAATAATGTTTTCAAAAAAAAAAAATTTTTAAAAAAAACTTTATATTTTATACGATCGATCATGTAACATAACTCCTTTATAAGTTCAAGGGGCCCCTTATTTTTCTTGGGTTTTGGAAATTCTTTTTTGAATAAAAATTAGACAACTCATATAAATCCGGGGGAATCCTTTAAACTCTAATTTTTAAAACCCCATAACATCAAAAAAAACAATCATCCATTTGATAAAAATTATATCTCTTTTTTGATTTATTATCAATAAATTTTTACCGCTTCTTTCTTTCCCTTTTTAAAGGGTGGGGAAATGTATGAAAAAGGGAAAAATCAATTGAGCATCATATTACAACCATTAAACTTTAAAGAATTTTAAAAATTAGCCATAGAAAATGTGATCTCAAAGACACTATTGGAAGAGCAAAGAAAATTCTAAATAAAAACCCCAACGGCCCCTAAGCATTGTCCTTTTAAAGGGTTTATTTTGCAATCCATCGAATAATAACATGTCGTCTAGATAAAAAGAAAAAATAAGTAGAATAATAAAAATTTGAAAAATCCTATGAAAAAAAAAAAAACCCAAAATCCAATACTTAATTGTAATAAATAAAAAAGATACCCTGCCAAAAAGAATATCCAATGCTTTTAATTTTAATTTTCATGTAAAATGATTTCCCCTTTTTTGACATTTTTGAATTTGAATATCCAAGTAAGGCCAAAGTTCAAACAAAATCTATTTCATTTTAAATATTGAATAAAAAATAGGGAAAATTCCACTTTAATACTAGTTTTCAGAATTTGTGTTTGTATACTTTATTTTTTATTTGACATCTAGCTGGAGATATTCTATACCCATCATGTCAATTTTCCCCTTAAAATCATTAAAAAAAAAAGAACAATAGGAGCACTTTGAAAAAAATCCCCCAAAAAACCAAAACCTCGAAAACTAAATTATCGTATTTAATCTTTTTTTTTTTGATCCAGGGTCATTGTGAATTAAGACAATTGGGTGCATTTTCAATTTTTACTACTTGACAGTCGTTAATATGGCTTAGGCCATTCAGAATGATGTTGATGTTGTTTTTAATTTGGGGCTAAACCACACTTTGGGGGGGGTTTTACTATAAGCTTATATTATTTTTACCCATGTTTTGGATGATTGGGGGGCCTTCAAATCGCTATGTTCCTATGACTAGTAGAATAACACTTTAATGTGATTGGGGATGATTTGAAAAACCATGAATAGGGGGAAAAAGGGAAAGATGAATGATCAGCAATATAATGGGGTGTGAAAAATGGGAGTTTTTAGTGACCCCATTGCATTGATGATGCATTCGCCGTAAATGGATGAGTTTTTTGGGGGTGAAATTAATGATGATTTTGGCCATATGGCCAAAATTGCAATGGGATGGATCCCCCAATTGCTAATATTAGCAAATTGTGAGTACAATAAATTGAACGGTAAAACCTTATTGATGATGTTTTGGGGTTTATTTATTCTGAGGGGAGAAAGACCCTTAAAATATGTCATGTACAAGATGTTTGGGTAAGAGGCTTACTTGATGAATGGATGAAATTTCTTAACGGAAAACATTTTGGGGGATAGCTAGAAAACACATAAATTTTATATCCTTTTAATAAAAAAACCAAAGTCATTTCAATTTCAAAAGTAGTGGAGGTTTTGCATAAAAAATCATAAAGGGGAGACTTTCCCAATGAAAACATTTAACCCCAAAATTGTAGTTGCCCTTAGAGTAAAAAAAAAGAACACTTAAAATTCAATTTTCCCTTTGATGAAGAACTTTTTGGGAGTTTTGTGATAGTGGTTAAATGGAAGTATCTACGATTCAAATCATGTTATGACAAACATTGCCATTGACTTTGGCAATAATAGCATATCAAGAAAACAAAAATTTTAGATTCTTACGTTGGATTTTTGGGTGGTTGAGGCCTTTATTTAATTTAGACAATTACTTCCTTAAGGGGCCTTTTGGTGGTCATATGCTCACAATGATAGGGAGAGATGGAAGATAAAATCTTCCCAACACAATTGCCAAATAGATTTGAATTTTTGGGATTCATAGCTTTGGATTTTTCAATGTTTAAAGATAAAATTGGAAAACCCTAAATCTCTTGGCTTGTATTTTTTTTAAAAAACAAAAGGTACAACTCTTTAATTTTTCCCCTTGCACTATATCTGTTGTGATCAAAATCATGCAATAAACAACCTATATTTTTAGGCCATAAAAAGACTTGAAAATGCACAAAATGTTTTGTTTTCTACTAGACTTGATATTGGATGAGACATTTGTATGAAAACTTTAAGAAAAAAATTATTGGCAAGAGCTCAAGAGTGTGATGTGGAAAATTTGCTATGCAAAAACAAATAAAGAATAGGGAAATGATAAATCAATGAAAAATATACACAAAAAAATAGAAATGGTTATCAAACTTTCCCATACATAAGGGTGAAAGTCACATTTTAGTCATTAAGGGAATTGTATTACCCTTTAAATAACTTGATGAGCCCTTTAAAACATGTTTTTAAAAGGCAAAAGCATTGCCTATCATTCCATACTAGGATCAATTGGTTATGTATTATGAAGTGGTTTCAATTTAAGAAAAGAAAATGGACATGAAAACCTTAACACATCACTTGTACTTGTAAGATGGGGGATTTATAAGGATGCTATAGAAGCATGAGTTGTAGCAATTCCCCCAAAAGTTTCAATGGCCTAAATAGATTGCATGATTGTTATAGGATAATGCTTACATAATAGCTTACCAAGCAATTATATATCCAATGCTTGGGAAGGGTGAGGCCTAAGACTGGACTCACCTTCACCCCCAAAAATTACTTTAGAAAAAGGTGGTGGACCAATGACTTTGGAACTCATACCCGAGTTTACTGAAATCGTTGAAGGGGTAATAAATTGGAGTGCCACTTTATGGTAATTTTGTAGTACGGGAGTATGGAGTGCAGATGGAAGGGGATGGATTGTGTGAAATATATTTTATTTTGCTATGCAAAAGACCTTTCAAATGAGCTTTTAATGTCAACAAATTAGGATTAGTAATCAATGACTTATGAAGTGAAAAAAATATAGATTACAATGAGAAAATCTTGCTAAAAATTTAAAATTCCTTTTCCCCCATTTTTTTTCTACCAAAAACAAAAAAAAGAACATTATCATAAAATAAACAATTTTTGATAAAGCAAAAAATGCAGTCCCTTTCTATTGTTGAATTGCTCTTTCTCAAATTCGTGCTGGAACTTTCAACAACATAAAGTTCATTTTTTTAGCTTCCCCTTCCTGCAAAATTTTAAATTTTTAAAGGAATTTTTTGAGAACAAACTACGTTGATTTTTTTGGGGCTTTTTGGAAAATCGAATCCCTTTTGATTAGATAGGGAAACATGAAAGTATCTTGGAATAATCAAAGTCATTGCAAAGTTTGCAAAGGGTCTTAATGGGATTAACTTCTTTTGCTGAAAATACATTTAATTTTAAAAAAAATCCAGTTTTTTCAATGACAACATGTTATTTTTGAAAACATGGGGATAAGTGATTTTCGAGCCTTTAATTTCCCTTTTTGGTAAAAAACATAGATTAAAATTTTTGTAAAAAAATTTAAGGAGTGTAGTAACCAAAATTTGTAAGTTCACCCTCCCTTATAAAAAAAAATTTTTTTAAATAGAATAATTCTTAAAATTGCAGAAATATTTTTTTGTAAAAAAAAAAACATTTCCTTTTTCTCCAAAAAAGGGACCAAATGTTTTGGCCAAACTTTAAAACAATTCATAACCCTAAAAAAGCAAAAAATTTATCATATGAATTTAAAAAGGGTCAAATTGGACTTAATTTTAACTCTAAAATTTGGGGGTACACAACCTCCATACCCTTAGGTGAATGGCATAAAAGGCTCTTTATTATCCCAACAAAGTGCCTCATGCTCCTTAGTGCTTTTAAAGTATTTTAGGATATCGTCTATAAAACTTCAAACTTATCCAAAAACCCCGAATCTCTTTCATTAAGTCTAAATGACTGTGCATTCGTTAGCCCAAAAGCCCCCAAAAATTTGTAGTGCCCTTTCCCGGTCCTAATGAATTTTCTAATGCCTTCCTCTTTAATCCTTATTGATGGTGCCTGATCCAAATCTATTTTGGAGAACACTTGAGCCCCCTGAAATTTGTTAAATAGGTCATCTACCCTTTGGAGAGGTTATTTGTTCTTAAAATGACCTTTGTTTAACTCTCTATTTATACAAAATCTCATCTTCCATTTTTCTTCTTATAAACAGATTGTGCCCAAAGGGGAAAAACCTAGGTCTTATAAAACCCTACTGTAGATCTGTAACTTTTCCCTCAGTTTTTCCTTTTCTACTTACACCCTAAGACTTTTTTTAAATTTTGGGTATTGTCCCCTTTTAATTAGTCAATATTTAAAATCTCCTTGGGGGGGGGAAAACTAAAAAGGTCTTCTGAAACCATTGGAAAACCCCCACTACAGATCCCTTTTTCCATTTTGATTTTCCGCTTCAATAGATAAGTTGCCAACAACTTTTTTCCCCACATTCTAAGTGGGCATTCTATTTCCCTTTGCACTTTATTTATTCCAGTTTTTTCCTAGTAAAATAAACGCACTACATATTGGGGACAGTCAATGGGGGCATGATATTTTTGGGCAACGGGAAACACAGAAATTATGAACTCTTCTCCCCCAATTTAGGGTTTGCTACATCCCCCCATTTGTATTTCTTTTCCCATCCCCACATAGCATTTATTTTTCCTCCTATTTTAAGGGAGTTTAATCCCGACAGTCCATTTTTTCAATACCAAATCATATGCTATATAAAATTCTTAAACATACAGGATAAGATCATCGATATCAAACATAATTATTTAAAAGGTATGGAACATACCTGTAAGTTGCTTACCGAATGTCCTAAGCTTACTTGGTCAAACACCCTAGAGGACTCTTTGTTGGGCCCCCCTTTTGGGGCTCCCAACCTATCCTCTCGCTAGGGTTAGTTGCTTGTTGGTTTGGGGCCTCTTTTTTCTTAGTTTCTTTAGAAAATTTATGTTTTGTTCTCTTTATTCCCACACATGAAAAAAATTAGGGGGACTAACCTCTCATGTTTGTCTACTAAATGTCCATTTTTCCAAAGAGAATTATGCCCCCTTTGGCATTTGACCCTAACTATGAACCCTATAATCTATACTTTTAAAAAAGTGAGTCTGTTTGGGAAAGGGTTTTAAAGGCACGTTTGATTTGTAAAGGGGAGCTGCAACACTTTATTTTCCCCTACTACACATTTATTTTCCCCCAAACCCTTTCCATTACACTTTTTCCTAATTTTCACCCTACCATTTTTTTCAAACTCCACTTAAAATTTCCTTATCACCACCCCAACAAACCCAATAAACCCCAACAATTTACATTAAAATCTTAAATCTTTCTAACCTAACACACATCAAAAAAATACTTCACTCCAATTTTTCACTTTTCCCCCTTTTCACAAAAATCTTTTCCCCTATCCAAAACAACAAAATTACCCAAAAAAAAACTCCTTAAACAAAAACCAACCAATTTTTTCCCTCAATTTAACCAAACCCCCCATTTTCCCTATTTCCCACATAAACATAAAAAAATTTTCTTATCCAAAAAAAAAAAAAACCCCCACCCAACCAATTTCCCAAATTTTATATAAATTAAATTTCCCCCTATCCTTTTTAAAATTTTTTTTTTAACCTTTTTCTTTATTTTTGTTAAATTCTCAAAGTTTTCCCAAATTAGATTAATGTCTCTTCAACCCAAACCCCTTTTTCCCTATGGCCATTGATTTTGGTTTTCCCCCTCATGGTTTTTCATGTCTAGCCCCTTCAAATCCCAACGAAAATTCTTTTTAGAGGCATTTTTAAAAAAATAACGGATTTTTTTAATTTAAATATTATCATTTAGGCATGGTGTGTAGGTATATCACTTTTAACCACTACAAAATGTTTATTTAATAATAAACTTATAGTTAAAAGAAGACAAAAAATTAAAAATTAAAAAATAATTAAAAATTGTCTCGTTTTTTCCCCTTCTCAGTCCCCCCATTTATAGATTAAATTAATTTCTCTAAGATTTTTCTCTGCCTCTGTTGAAACCTATGTTACGAAACTTTATTTTTGTTCTAAGGATCATTACCTAAGCCTTTAGATTTATAATTTTTCCTTTTAGACAAACGTAGTCCCTTTAAGGATATAAACCTTGAAAAACCCTCTAAGTTGGCCCCTTGGAAACCCGTCGTACACATGGATTTTCCTTTTTGCTAAGAACACGTTAAGGCTCAAACTAACTCTATACCTCTTATCCGTAATTTCAATTCTCCCTTCAATATCTACAATAAACCTTTAAATTTAAAAAAATTTTTACCCTCAATTAACCTTCAAAAAACCCAAATTTTAAAAACTTACAAAATTTTAATGATAGAATCTAGAACACAATTAATATCCTTCAAAAACCTATTTATTACAATTAGTAAAAAAAACCAATTCTCCCCATAAAGAGGATAATTTTCCTCCCCTTTCCAGTTTTTTCCTTAATTTTCCTCCCAAAATTTTCAACATCTTATCTTTAAAAAAAAAAAAAATTCCCAAGGGGGGTAGCTTCGTGCATTAACAAAGTATACACACATGCCAAACTGAAATGTATCAATGTTTATCAGTATTTTAAACACAACAAATTTTTTGATACAATTAAATCATAAACAACAACAAGGGGACCATGACCCTAAAAACACTTAACAATTTGAACATGAATTGGTGATGGAATTGCCCTATGGGGCCCCCCCCCTCATGACCCAAACCCCTTTAAAATTGGAGAAATTGTTTCTACGGGGGGGACACCCATGACCTAAATCCACTTAATCTTGTGAGGGAAATGCCACTAAGGCCCTTACCATAACCCTTAATCCCCTTTAAATTGGGTGGGGATTGCCATAGGGGCCCCACCCCCCGTTCACTAAACCCCAAAAACTAAAATTTTACTTTTAAACATTTTTAACACAACTCCACAAAACAAGTACACAAGGGTCATTGGTGAACCCCCTTGGGATTACCACTACGGCCTTTTCAAACCCAATATACAACAACAAATTAACATTAATCAAACATTCAATTAAACAATTTTAAAAAAATTTACTAACTTAAAAAAGCACATAATAACCCAGTTTCACATACAAAAATTAGCCCCTTTAAAACTTAGTCCCCAACTTAAGCTAACTGTACAAAATTAAACATTTTTTAATATTAATCTAAAAATAGTATAATCCCTTAATTTTCTTAATCTATTAGGTTACTAAGGCTTACTAACTTTTTTGGTTCGTGGGAATTATTAAATAAAACTTAAAAAGTATAATTTAAATTTGTTTTTTTTCAACACAACCATTGGGGTCATGTAATAATACGAGCTAATATAGACGGGTTTAGGTGTGTATCTTTTTGTAAATTTTTGGTTTTAAATGGGGGAAATGACTTATCTTTCTTAATTGGGGCAAAGGGGAGAAAAGTTTTTGGGGTCGTGTACTCCTAAGGTTTGGTTCAACACATCAAACAAACCCCGGGATATCTTGTATCCTTTCCAAAACCTAATTTGCATCCCATTCCTCCCCAATTTGATTCTCTTATTTTTAAATTTTTTTAACCCTTAAAAAATTATTTTCTAATTAAATTACACTATTAGTTTACTTACACCAAAATTCCACTATTTTTATCCCTTATTGATGGGTTCCGTGCTTGTATGTCCTTTCTCAATTCCAATTTTTTGGAAGAAAAAAATGATCTAACTGGGAAAAATCTTTAATTGTTTCTAATAATCACTTTCATAGTAAAGCCTACTTGACGAATTGGATCAAAATATGATTTCCCCTTTTAATCATCTTTTGCTTTTGGAAAATTTTTTTCCCTTTTTTTTCCAATTGTTCTTGGAAAATGAAAAAAAATAACCCTAGGATAAGGAGATTTTTTACTCTATTTGAAAAAGAACCCTTTGCCACTCAAAACCTATAAATTTTCTCTGCCTTTGTTTTATTATACCTATATAATAATTTAAAAATTTGTATTCATCTTGATACATTGAAAAATTTTCAATTTGTAATCTAACCCTTACTTACACATAATAATATTTAAAAAATAATTGAAAAAATTAAAAAAAAGTAAATTTTTAAAAATCTAAACTGTGTCTCCAATTTCCCCTATAAAAGGAAAATTGGTTTTATTTTATTGTCTTCCTTTACCAAATGGCAAAAAACCTTGGGGAAACCCTTTAAAAAACCACTATAATCCATTAAAAAAAAAATAAAAAAAGCAAAAAAGTAAAATAAAGCTTTTTTTTTTTAAAATAAAAAAGATAAAAAAAGGGAATCCAACTTTTCATCTTACTAAAAAAAAACCAAAAATTTTCTTTAAAAAACCATAAAATTACATTAAACCTGCATGTAAAAAATCCAACGGAGAAAAAAAAAAATTTCATATTTTATAAACCATTTAACATTTTCCGTGGCGCAGGTTTTCCTTGTTTTCTGCAACATGCTCTTTTCACGGGATAAAAAATTAAATAACTCCTTTTTTTTAAAAATCATGAAAATATACTTAAAAATTATTCAAAAAAAAATTTTCAAGTTGTAAATAATTTAACATTTTGTCATTTTTTTTATGGGAAAAATTTTTAAAGAAAAAGGGTTTTTTTTAAAAAAAATTAAAAATTTTCCTAAAAAAAATAAAAAAAATTTTCCAAAAATTAAAAATTTTAAAAAGTAATTGTTAAAGTAAAACATTTTTCATTCTTATTTTCTATTTGCCTTGACTTATACAAAAACCTATTTATAAAATTCCACCCCCTCTTATTTCTAAAATATTTTTAATATTTTTTTAACTAGTTATAATTCTTCTACCCATATTTAGCAATTTTTAAATGCTGTAAAAAGTTTTTTAAAGGTTTTCACACAAAATTTATTTCATTTATTAAAAAGGGCTTTTCAAACAAGACAGTACATGCAAATATTCAATATAATAATTTCAAACTCGTCCTTTTCCCCACACTTATGCAAGATTCCCGACCCCTTTTAAAGTCTTGTCGATTTGGTAAGGGTTTCTTGGGCCTCTGAAAATTCCATTGGGGGGCCCGGGAAAACAAAAACCCCCAAATGACGAACAAAAATGATTTTTGGGGTACTCACAAGAATAAAAAAAAGCCCAAAAAGATTTTGGGTCTATCACCAATTTCGAATAATTTTCATATCACCGATAAGAGAAGAGCATTACGTCCCAAATTTTAGATAGAATTTTCATTTAAATAGATTTATCAATTCAAAACCCCAATAAAGATTTTTCTAACCAAATATATCAAAAAATCTTAAGATACAAAAACCAATTTTTGCATTAATTAGCCACCTAAAAAAAAAAAAAGAACTAATTATTCTAATTAAAATTATCAATTTTTAGAATAAAAAAAAATTGAAAAAAATATCATTTGAACAATATAAAATAAAAAATATTCAAATTTAAAAAAATTAAATATAAAAATTTTATTTATATATCGTCGATATGTAGCATGAACCCTATATATAAGATCCATTCCCCCTTATTTCTCATGGGTTGGAAAGGTTCATTTTTTGGGTCAAAATCCATTACAACTCATAGAAAACCCGGGCCAATCCCTTTTAAAACCAATTTAGTAAACCCCAACATCTAAAAAATAACAATCATCCATTTTATAAGAAAGTATAATATCTTTTGATTTGATTCAAAAACACTTCTACCTCTTCTTTCTTTTCCCTTTTTTGGGTGGAACAGTGGGGGAAATGGTAAAAACAATGAGCATTTATTGATAACCTATTAAAATTTAAAGCTTAATCAAATTATGCTAGGGAAAATGTCTAATAGACGTTTTTAGAGTGGGAAACAAAGAAAATTTCTAAAATAAAACCAAAACTCCTATAAGCATTGTCCTTAAGGTTTATTGGGCAATCCCATCGAATATAACATGTCGTCTAGATAAATAAGAAGTAAGAAAAGTAGAATAAGTATAAATTCGTAAAAATACCTAGTGAAAAAAAAATATGCCAATACATTTAATTGTAATAAATATAAAAAGATACCCTGCCAAAAATAATATGCCAATGCTTTTAATTTTAATTTTAATGCAAAAATGATTACCCTTTAAATTTGACATTCATGAGATGTTGAATATAAACAAGTAAGGCCAAAGTTCAATTCAAAATCTTTGTCATTTATAAATTTTTGAAAAAAAAATAGGGAAAATTCCACTTTACTTAACCGAGTTTCAAAATTTGACGGTTTATATACTTGTATTTTTTATTTCGACATCTAGCATACGGTAAGATATTCATACCCTTTCACTATTAAGTTTTCCATCAAATCATTAAAAAACAAAGAAACAATAGGAGAACTTTGAAAACAACACCTTAAACCTAAAAACCTCCAAAACTAACAAACTTTTTAGTATGATAAGTCTTTTTTTTTAGATCCTTGGGATCATTGATGAATTAGACAACTATGAGGTGCATTTATCAATTACTTACTACTTGAGCAGTCATTAGATAGTGGTCTTAGGCCTTTTCCCATAATGATGTTGATGTTATTGTAATGTTGGAACTACACCACTAATTAGGGGTTCATACTATAATGCTTTATATTGATGTCTGGCCACTTTTTTGGATGATGTGATGGCCTTCAAAACATGGTGTTGCCTTTAACTGGTAGAGATAACATTTTAGATGCGATTGTGGGTGATGTTTTAAAAATAAGCGTATGAATAGGGGTATAATGAGATGATGAATAGGATGTGAAACTGGCACTGGTGACACATAGTAGTAGTGTGATGACATTCGCCATAATATCAATGAGTACTTGAGTGATGATGAAATAATGATGACTTTGGGCCCTATGGCTCAAAATTATGTAAGGGATGATAGGATTCTCTAATAGCTATTTTTAGCAAGACTGTAGAGTCAATATAATGAATAGGAGGCCACTTAGTTGATGATGATTTATGGTGTTTAGTTTATTCTAAAGGGGGAGAAAGATCCCTGTAGATATGTCGTGTATAATGATGATGTTGATGGGGAAAGAGGCTTACTTGATGTTATGATGAAATTTCTAAAGTGAAAAAATTTAGAGTGTGTCTGATAGCTAGAAAAAAACATTTATTATTGATATGCCTTAGATAAGAAAACACAAAGTCTTGATGCATCTTGTAACAAGATGTAGGTGGTAGGTTTATGCATAAAAAAACAGTAATGAGGAGACATTCCAAAGTGAAAACTTTTAACCCCAATTGTAGTTGCCCTTAGAGTATAAAAAATGCACCCTTTTAATTCTAATTTCGTTGCATGTAAGCACTTATTGAATTCTGTGATAGTGGTTCAAGATGGAAAGTATGTACGATTCAAAAAACATGTTATGACAAACATTGCCATTGACATTAGCAATCAATAGCAAACTGGCAAATAGAAAGGTTTTGATTCTTTGTTGGATTTTAGTGGTTGTAGGCCTTTAGTTAATTTAGACAATTATTCCTTAAGAGGCCTTTTGGTGGTTATATGCCACAATTTATTGGGAGTGATGGGAATGATAAAATCTTCCAACACAATTGCCATTATAGAGTTAGAATGTGGTGATTCGTTTTTTTTCAAATGTTTAAAGATAACATTGGAACCCCTAAAGCTCTTAACTTAGTATTCCCTTTTAAACAGAAAAAAGGTAAAACTCTAGAATTATTTACCTTGCCAACATTGTGATCTAAACATGCTAAACAAAAAACTTTTTTTTTATTAACAAAAAAGGGCTTTAAAATGCACTAACGATTTTTTTCTACATAGCATATATTGAATAAACATTTTTAATAAACTTTAAGAAAAAAAATTTTTGGGGAGTCAAAAGGCGATGTGAAAATTTCATATCAAAAGAAAAAAAGAATAGGAAACATGAAAAACAAGAAAAATATACACAAAGAAGCAAGTAATGGTTATTAAACTTTTTACACAATAAAGGGGCAACACAATTTTTTCCCTTGAGGAGTTTTTATTTTTTTCAAAAACTTTAATGGTCCTTTTTAACAACATGGTTTTAAAGGGAATGCATTTTCCCATTTTCCCCAAATGGGGTCGTATTGGGTTTGTCTTATGAAGTGGGTTTATCTTTAAAAAGAAGAAAAACAAAGTTAGCAGGGATATTTGTCTAAATTTTTAAGGGGACTTAAAAAATCTTCCCTATATTGGGACTATTTAACAATTGCTTTTTAAACAAACTTTGTGAGTTATAAAGGTTTTCAATGGCACATTAAAAATGAAACACCCCATTTTTGCCCCGGAACAAAATTCTAAATAATAAATAAATTTTTTAATTTTTTTTTTTTTCCCAAATTTTTTTCCTAATTTACATAAGAAAATTTAAAAATTTTTCAAAAATAAAAATAAAAAAAAAAACCAATTTTGAAAAATATTTCAAAAATGGCAAAATAAATAATAATAATTTTTTACAATTTTTGGGAAATTTAAAAAAAAAAATAAAAAAAATGGAAAATCCATTGCTTAATAAATTTGCGAAAATAAAAAAAATCGGGAAATGGGCTACTCATGGCCCGGGCCCGGGGCTGGCCCCCGGCGGGGTCGAGGTGGGGTTTGAATCGGGGGGACCGTTTCCCTTTTTTAAATTTTTTCAACTTACGGCACGGGCACCCTGTTTGGGCTCGAAGAAACCCCGCGTCGGCGCGGGGGTGTCCCCTCCTGGGGCCCAGATCCCCGGGCGAAGAAAAAATCCTATTTTCGGCCATTTTGATTTGATTTTTTGCAAAAAAAAACCAACAATCTTCAACAAAATAAGATAAAAATTTTCTAATTGAATCAAAAGCAACAAAAAAAATTGGTAGGCAGGATCGGAGTTGGTTTTTCAACCGAAAATCCATCAAAATTCATCGGGGAAATCCGAGCTTTTCCAGCTCGATTCCAAACGCCTATAAATAGAGGGGGGGTGAAAACCCGAACACAGATCGATCGCGAGAGAGGAAAATGTAGATCGGAGGAAAAACCAAAATTTGCGACCACCGTTCGGATTGACCCCGCAAGGAGACCTCTGGAGTGAACCCCACACTATCAATCAGCACCCTCAAAAACTAGATTCCACCTCACCCCCCTAAAAAACCACCGGAATGAAAAGGCCTTCTCCCCCCCCGGGTTCCCGAGATCCCATCCCACTCGACCCCCACCGCCCGACCGGAAGTCGGATTTTTCGGATTTTTTTTTTTTTTTTAATTAATTTTTTTTGTTTATTTATTTTTTCCCAAATTTTTTATTTATTATTATTTTTTTTTTAGTTATTTTTTATTGTTTTTGTTTTTTTTTCAATAATTAGGAAAAAAGGGGGGGGAAAATTAAAAAATTTTTCTGAATAAAAAAAATGAAAAAAAAAAAAGGGGTAAAATAAATAAAATAAAAAGAATAAAAAAAAAAAAAACATAATAAAAATAAAAAATTTTAAAAAAAATAATAAAAAACTTTAAATATAAAAAAGGAAATATTAAATCTAAGATAAAATGTTAAACAAAATTCCCCAAAAATCATAAAAATTCCAAAATCAAAAAAAACCAAAAAAATCTTTAAAATCCAAAAACAAAAAAATTCCCAAAAAATACAAAAATTATAAAATCACAAAAATAAAAAAATTCTAAAAATAAAAAGTTTCATAAAAAATTTCAAGAATCATAAAAAATTAGTTTTAGCCCCCTAGAAAATCTTTTCTTCAAATAAACCCAAAATTGATGTTTTCCAAAAAAAAATCATTTCAAAAAATAAAATCAAGTTGGCTTAGATTTATTTAGAAAAATCCAAAAAGTTAAAACAAAATCAAAAGAATTTAAAAATTAAAATTTTCAAACAAATCAAATTTTTTTCAAAAAAGCAAACAGGGTTTGTTTGACCCCTAATAGTAGGTCTTAGGCACCCTTTGGTAAACCCATAAAATGATAAAAAATCATTTTTTAAAATAAATAAAAAACAAAAAAAAAAAGTAACAAAACACAATAAACCTTTTTAGAATGAACAATTTTGAGAGATTATTTAAACCCCGAAAGGGTTTTAAAATAGGTTAGCCCCCGGATTTAGAAGCTTTTTTTTCCCTTTTTCCTTCTCACAAAAACAAAAAGGAAATAAGACGATGGGGTTTCAAATTTTAAGACTAATCCGCTCCTTTAGTCAAATTTTCTTTTTTTCCAACAACATTGGGTGGCGACTCCAAAAATCAAACAAAAATTCCTAATTCAAGCGAGGATCTAGATTAGGTGACATGGGTCTATTTTAGATCGATTAGGAATGGGAATTCAAAAAGACTGACAGATGGCGACCCCACGGGGGACCATGCAGGGGGCTAAGCCACCAATCTTCGAATTGTTCTCTTTAAAATGTGTTTCAATCGTTACTCTTTTACAAATTTTGCAGAATGTAAATTAGTTTTAGTTTTTTTTCCGGGGGGTTTCTTGCAACATAAAATGTTGTGTGAGTGATGGGGTGAACCCACCTTAGAAAACTAAGACGGGGAGCCATTGTGTAGGTTTGGGGCGAAGTGATTTGATTCACCTTTGGGGGACCGTTTAGGCTACCCCCCCCTATCTTCGATGGCCCTGAGATCCATTTCTTCGAGAATGCGGGGGCTATAGGCCGGGGAACCATTAGAACCACCCCCTACTTGCATACATAACATGTACAATTTTTGAAAATTGAATGACAATGTATTGGTTTTTGTTTTGCCGGAGTTCAGATTTTTCCCCGAATGTTTTCATATTTCTTTTTTGTAACTGGGTTGTTTCCTTTTTTTAAGATGGCTAGCATGCAGTCGACCGCCTCCTCCGCAAAAATTGGGGTGTTAAAATTTTTGGGCCCCAAAAATTTGGTACTGACCCGGTTTCCCCTTTAAAAAAAACCCAAAGGGGCAAGCCTTTCCAACAAAAACGGCCCCCCCCTCTCACTACTAAACAAGGCAAATTTCCCTTTGGGGTCCGGGCCATGCCCGTTAGGGAGTCAGCCTGCACTTTTTCATGGACCGCAAGAGATACCCCTACCCTGGAGGATATACCCTTTTGTACAGGCCCCAGCATGACTGATTAAAATTTTAACCCCAACCCTGGGGGCGGGTCAGCCGGGGTATTTCAGAGTTTCTAGGCACCCGCAAAAAACGCTCAATAAAGCCCTGCAGACTGAAAGGGGTATTGCAAACGCATGGAGATCTAAAACCCGGGTTTATTCCCCCGAAAGACAAGGGGGAAAAGGCATTTTGGTGGGGCCCTAAGACTTATAGCAGAAAAGGGAAGCCCCTTTCTTTTGGGGCCTCGCCAAACTTTTTGTTCCCCGGAATTTTTTTTTCACTAGGGGGTGCAGATGGAAACCCAATTTCGGGGAGGGAAAATTTTACATGGCTTACTCTAAACAATCCAAAACCTGAATTCCTCAAAAAAGAAGGGGTCGGGTCCCCGCCCGCATCAATTTTCTGCATATGGTCGAAACCACCTCAAATGCTTGGGGCGAAATGGTCGGAAACCCTAGCCCAACAGGTGGACTTTGGTTTCTTGTTAGAAATGAATTACCCGATGACATTCCCGCACATTGGGTAGATTTTGCTTGAACCCTTAGCCCCGAAGTATTTAGGGCAGCCGTGGATTTTATGCAATAAAATCATTTAACCTCGTTTTTTCCAGTATCCATTATTGGGATAAACGGAGCATCGGATACCCCCAACCCGTATCCGCCAATTGGGTACCGTTCAGACTGTTTACCCCCTTCACTCGAAGCAGTCACCTTTGAGAACGGGATCCAACCTTTTGGGGAGCCGAGAAAATTTGAAGGGCGGGAAAAAGGCAAAGCACTCGGGGAAGACAAATCGAAAGCCCGGCCCCCCGAGAGTTTTAATCCGCCATTTACCAGACAGGGGAAAGGCAATGGGGGTTCCCAGACGCACCTAGCCAAAGACAAATAAGAAAACCCAGAGAAGAGATTACCTGGAGCAGGTAAAGGGCCAAGGAAGAAAATTTGAAGCTGAGATTAAAAAAAGAATCGGGAAAGGGACCTTTTTAAAAAGCTGACCAAAGAATAAGGCCTTAGAAGCCAATTGGAGAAATCCCAACCCAAGGTCAAAGAATGAAGCTATCATCAGGGGGAAACCGAGCCTCCAAACAGAAGCAAAGAGAGCTGGAAAAAATTTATCATTGTAATCTTTCATTTTTTTAAACTCCAGAATTATTAAAAAAATAAAGTTTTTATAATACATTGTAAATTATTTCAACCTCTTTATCTTTTACATTCGTGAACACATTTATTTTTGCATTCATCACACAAAATAAAAAAAAAATGCGGACCCGGGTATAAAACTTCCAAGCAACCAAAACCCCCCCAGAAGCCCATCCTTACACGCTCAAGAGCAAAAAGGCCAACAGCATGACAACTGCAATAACCTAACGCTGAAGCTGCCTCAGCCCCGGGAACTACCCCAGACAGAGGGGTCCAATAGGGGCCCAAATTCCCTCTTGACTGAAAATCGCCTCCTGCGCAACCCCGGACCCCAAAAAGGGTATTCGGGGCCGGGAAAGGGGAAAGCGTGGGGGGACCCCTGAATACGAAAAATAAAATTCCCACCAAAACCCCCACCTTTGGGTATACCAAAGTCACCGGGGCCGCCCCGGACGAAAAAGGAATAAAAGGGGGAAAAGGGGGAATGCGAAGCGACCTTCCAGAGCTAAATGACAAAATGAAAACTTTTAACCCCCCATTTTTTTGAACGGGCCAATCCCCAACCCTCCCAATAGGGAGGAAGCATCCCCGAAAAATTCAAACCCCGTTTTTGAAGTTGGGGCCCGGGTTCCCCCCAAGATCATCCCCATTTAAAGGCCCCGGGGAAAGAAAGTTTGCTAAATATGAAAACCATGCTCCAGCCTTTCCCGGGAAGCCTACGGGGCCCTGCTTTGGTCGGTATTTTCACTTGATTTAAACTCATCAACACCGGGAAAAAAGCTACCCCCGGGCCTTTTATGTAAATACAATTTAACATAAAAGTTGCCCCCCTGTAATCGTTTGGGGATCTCCAAAAAGACAACGGCCCGTTAAAGGGAAAAATTTCCAACGTGAGGCCCAAGCTGCCAGGGGTGCCACCCGATATCTGAAAAAAAATTGACCCCTATTTGTCAATCCCTTGGGAAAAAAACTTATTTTTCACATTTGTTGGGCCAAACATCCTCCATTTTGCAAAGTAGACTCGGGTTGCAGGATGAAAATGCCACACCCCCGGCAGGCTCCAATCATGGAACCTTGGGTCCCCAACCAAAGGGCCCTTAGGGGGAAAGATTTAAAAGAGCCCCTCAGAAAATTTGCATCGAAAAAGAAAAAAAAGGACTCGGGGACTTTCCAGACCGCAAATACCCCAGCCCAGAAACCAACGAGGGGTCATGCACAAGCTGCCACCCCCCCAAGGGCAGTTCACTCCAATCCCTCCCCGCTCAGTCAGGTTTCGCTCTTTTGAGGGGGAAAAATTGTAAGTTCGAACCCCCCAACGACCGATACCCCCAAGAATTTTTGATTCCAACCAAGGTGATCCACTGGGTCAAAAAGGAACTCCAAGTAGGTGCGGGCTTGGGCCAAAAAAATCCAAACTTGATTACGCAGGGTCGTACAATTGATTTTGTAAACACCCGCCCCCAAGTCAACCCCAACCCGTTGCCCAAAAAAACAGGCCCCCTCAACAGGGGTCCATAGAAAGTCAGCTCCCAAAGAAGCCATAAAACAAAACCCGGCTAAGCAACCGTTCTAAAGGGACCCAAAGGTCACTTAAAAAAAAGGGTTTTAGGGGGACCCTCTTGGAACTTTGGGAAATCACTGGAATTTCATCCTGTAACTATTCTTACACCCCAACTGAGAAAAGGGGCCCCCTAAGGTGGGGGCGGAAATTGAAAAAACTCACAAAGGAAGGGGAAACTTAACAGTTCCCCCAGAACCCAGGTCATCTGCTATGGGGGATAGTCTGGGGGTACAAACCCCAAAAGAAAAAATAGTATTAAATGTCCCGTCCCACAAGAATTACAAGGCTGCACCTTGCTATCGGCCCTGAAAAGAGGACCCCCTATAGGGGAGATCCCCCCTTGGAGATTATCGACCCCAAGAAAGACCCAATGAAAAAACCCAATACAAAAAAACAAGGGAGAGGGAGACGGGTCTTGCCGATTTAAAAAGATGGAAAAAGCCACGAATAAGGACATGGAACAATTAAATAAATTTTCCAGGCAATATCTCCAGGGGCCTCCTTACACGGGCCCCCGGGAAAGCACTTTTTAAGGCTAAACTTTTTAAGCCCCGGGGGTATTGCTACAGAAAAGAGGGGTTACGTGGAAACTCTATCTTTCCATGGATAGATATTTTCTCCCCAGAAGGCGGAGGAGGGAGAGACATCCCAAACCACTATTCATAGGCCTTTTGCAATGATCCATCGCCCTCCCAGTATTTTTTGCAACGGTCACCCCAATGTATGCCATTGGCAACACTTGATTATTGGGGGGTCTCCAAGCGACATAAAACCTACCCCCAAAGGGGTTGACCCTTCAGGTCAAAAGGGGAAAATTGGGGGGGAAAGGGAAACCCTACTAGGGGAAAATGGGTCCTAAGTTTTTCCATCTCCTTCCGGGGTCCCGACATCCCAAGGTTTTTAAATTTTAACCCTGGGACGCCCCTTGGATACTAGTTTGCCATTTCCTCTAGTCTCCACCAAAAAAGTCAAATTCATCCAAATGGGCAGTATTTACAGTACTGGGCGAGCAGGTTACCCATTAAAAAGAATCCCATACCTTACTTTGGGGGGGAGAAGGTTCAAAGACCTGGGGTGCGTTTTTAAACGGGTGAAAGGGTGACCACAAGAGGGGGTCATCATTAAAGGGGGGCCCGGGCCCTTGATTGGGATATGTTCCTACACCGCGGAGGAAAGCACAACCCCGGGGGCAAGTAAAGGGGGAAAAGATTGACACCAAATTGCTCCACTCTCCGACAATCTTTAGAAAGGCAAATCCCACCCAAAAGCTTCAAAAAAACAAAAGGGAAAACAAAAAAGGGAATCAATCCCCCGGTGACCAACCAACATCCGCCTGAAAAACTTTTTTTGTTTCCTTCAATAGCGCTAGGTTAGCTCAAGGAGGAAAAATTGTTAAAAAATTTTATTAAGACATTTATTGAATTCCATATGGTTTTTTCTTTCTATATGATTTCATTTTTTTTATGTCCCAATCTCCTCCCTCGAACTCAGGGATATTTCGCGAAGGACGAAAAAAACCATATCTTTTTTAAGTTGCAGGTATTTTTGAAGATGAACCTAGACCAGAAAAATAAAAAGAAAATTGGCTTTAAAACAGAACAAAGCGAAACTCGATTGACACCTGTGAAAAGTAAAACTAGGAAACATGCAAAACCCCAAGACCCCCAAAATCGGGGCCATTTTTAGGCCGAGCAAAAATGTGAGATCACCATATAATCGAAAATGCGAGTGTTTGCCTGGTCATAGGGGACATCTAGGGCTAGACTATCATAGTAGTTCCAGGCTTCCCCCAAGGGGAAAAATTTTAAACCTAAAAAACAAAAACTAAGGATTTTGGCCCGCTCTTGCAAAAATCAAAAAGAATAAGAAACTTGGAAAAAAGTTATCGAAGATCCGCTACCCAAAAAAGGGGGGAAATGTGTCCCCTTTAAAAAAAAAAACGGAAAAGTGCGCGTTGCGGGCTTGGACTTAAACCAAGCACGCCCCAAAGGTTTCTTTTCCCCCTACCCCACATTTTATTTCTAGTGGGATAACACCGCGGGAAACCTCTCTTTTCATTTATGGCGGGTTTCTCAGGGTAAACAAAAAAAAATGGCCGAGGAAACAAACCAAAACAACCTTCATCACACGGGGGAACTTTTGTTACAAATCCATGCCTTCGGTCGAAAAACGCCGGGGCAACTATCAAGGGGCCATGGGCGCCATACTTCAAAAAAAAGCTCGTGGTTTAGGTATATCGAGACAGATAGCTAAATCCCAAAAAGGAGAAAGCCATGTAGATCCTGAGAAAGTTGTTTAAACACGAAAAATTCAGCTTAAGTTAAAACCCGGAAAAATGTACTTTCGGGGTTACAAGGGGGAAAAGGGGGTTCGTCAAACAGCCAGGAAGGCTTAATTGACCCGACAAGGTAAATCCCAATTAAAATTCCTTCCCCCCGCTCCCCTTAAAAATAAAAGCTTGGGGGAGATTAAATTAAATATCGGTTTATTCACAATTCACTATAAATGTCGGCGCTATTCCGTCTATTGAAGAAGAACCCACAAAGAAGGGGCGACGAATGTGAAGAAGCGTTTGAACAACAAAGACTTCTTATAAAACCCCCCGGGCTTTTTTGTCCCAAACAAGGAACACCCTATTCTTTACCTACCATACTCCCAACCAAGATGTGTTTGGGGGGAAAAATAAGAGGGGAAAAGAACGCCCCATATATTTTTTGAGCAAGAATTCACAGATGGGGGGAAAAAAGGTACTCGAGGGGGGAAAATGTGTTGTGCTTAATTTGGGGGCGCATCGACTAAAGGAATAACCCCTTTTCTATCTTGAGGCTGTTTACAAATATGATCCCCCTTTAAATACTTGGGCAAAGAAGCCCATGAGGTAGAAACTCTAAAGGCAGATGTTTTACCGAGTTTTAAAATCAAAGTAAACAAAACTCGATAAAGGAAAAAGCCTTTGCCACAGTTTGGCCAACCCCTGTCGGAAAAAGATACCCCCAAAAATAAACCCAAATTTCCGGGCAGAAATATTTTATATAAAGATGTCGGGAGAAAATCTGGGGGAGAGCAGAATGGTGGGTGGAAAAATGTTTTTCGAGGGGCTGCCAAAGTATTTGTTGTGGGGTTGGGGGAATTGATATCCCAGACGGCACTCAAATTCCCCGGCAGCGATAAGACTTACATTTTCCCATACCAAATAAATCGCGGAAAATGAAACTGTATTTTTTGGCCCTCAAATGGCCTCCCAAATGGAATCCCAAAAAAGGGGTTACGGGAAATCGTCGCTCTCATATACAAACAAGGGGAATACAAAACTAAAGACCCCCAAAATGGTTTCCGTACCTCAACCTTACAGAGTTATTGAGGTTTAAAGGGAATCCCTTCACGTAATCCCAAAAATTAAAAAATCTTGCGATGCCCTAGCCCACTAGCACCGTGATTAAATAAACCAGGAGGAGCCGAAAATAAAAACCGTTTTAAAAAAGACATCCCAAATGCCCCCCTTTTTTTTCAATTGAAAAGAACAAGAGAAAGCCCCTTGTATCACACATCAAGACCTTCCTCCAAGAAGGGAAAAAACCCAAAAGCTACAAAAATGACCAAAGAGCCTCAAAGGGTTTGGCAAAGGGTTTTTTTATTAAGTGGGTCTATCTACAAGAATCATATGACCACCCTGTTTAGATGTGTGGACAAAATGAAACTGCAACCATGAAGGGAAAAACATGAAGGGGATGTGGGCCTCATAAACCAAGGTCTCAAAAATATGGGTTAGGGTATTATTGGGTTAACCAGGAATCGGATTGCTAAAATATTTAAGCACTGCCACTATGCCCAAATATACGCAAACCCGGTCAAAGCTCCCCCCAACGACTACTCTGTTATCGGGGGGCCGTGGCCTTTCTCCTTGGGGAATCGACTAATCGGCCCAATCACCCAACGGCATCCAAGGGGCCCCGATTTTTTTGGGAGCATTGATTCTTCACCAAATGGGGAAAGCTCTCCATTCCAATGTACGAAAAGGGGAAAAATCCCCTTTTTAAAAAGGGACATAATACCTTTGAGTTCTTGGTCAATCATCACCACAATGGTACCCCAAATTTAACAATAAATCGATGACAGGGTTTTTGTCAACAATTCCACATAAACCACGAAAATTTTTCCCCCTACCGACCTCAAATGAACGGGGCAGTGAAGGGGTAACAAAAAAATCAAAAAACATCGAGAAAATGACAAAAAACTTTCAAAGATTGGCATAAATTTCCCTTTTCTCATGGCTTATGGCTTTAATAAGAACATTACGGAGTACCCTTACCATTGGGATATGCTACAAAGAGGCTACGGGAAGTGAAATTCCCATTCAAAATTTGCGAAACCAAATTTCAAATCGGATTGGGTAAGAAAGGCTTGATCACTGAATTGATTGATGAAAAAAAAACTTACCGCGTATTCCATGGTAGTGTTTCCAACAGAGGATAACCCAGCTTTTTAAAAAAGAAGATGAGACCGCGGTATTTCAAAAGGGGGATCTAGGCTAAAAAATTTTCCCAACGCCCAAGACTTAGAGGGAAAATTCACTCCAAATTATGAAGGGCCCCCATGTGGGAAAAATTTGTCAGTGGGCCAATATTAACTCAGATAATGTCCCAAAAGAAGACCTTTCCAAAACAATCTGAAAAAAAAATACTCCTAGGGAGGGAATCGAAATTTTGCCAATGTTATGAAAACCAATATTCAAACAAAGTTCGTTAGTTGGTTTTTTTTTTTCACAGGAAAACTAAATCCCTGAATGTCAACGCCCAATCATTCTTCACTAAAAACACTTTTAAAAACATTTCCCACCACTTTTTCAATGAAAGTAAACACTAAAATGATAATGAATTTTTAAAGTAATTTGTATATATTTTTTTCTACCTAAGCATTAAAAACCCAGCGCATTTAAAGGATAACATTACCCTAGAAAAGCTTTGTCCCCTAAAGAAGGGGCACATCAAGATTTTAATCCAGTGTCAAGATAAGAAGAAAAGAAAACGGGCAAACCAAAACAAGGTTCATTGTTTGTTCTATCCAAGATAAACTGGCAACAATTAAAATAGGGGAAAAAAGCATCCCATCATGAAGGGTTTAAAAATCGCTTGTAAAAACTGTTCAAGACACCAGATATCAGCTTAAAAGCACTGTCTAAATTTCCTTTTAAAAGGGTTTGTTAGCCCCAAAAGGCACTTTCCCCAAAAAAAAAAACCCTTTTTCAGGGTCAGCTCATAAGGGCACCTTTTTAGACAGTTTTTGTTTAGGTTCGTGCCTTGGGGGCCCTTTTCCCAAAAATCAATCCAAGGGTTTGTCACCCCGATATGGACTTTCCCCAAAAAAACCCCGTTTTCAAGTCAGTCAAAGGCACTTTTTTAGACAGTTTTGTTTAGGTTAGTCAGCTCTTGGGGGACTTTCCTAAAAACAATCCAAGGGGTTAGTCAGCCCTATGGGCACTTTCCCGAAAAAAAAAAAATGTTTCAAGGTCAGCTCATAAGGCACCTTTTGAGACATTTTAGTTTGGTTTGTCACTCTTGGGGAACTTTTCTAAAACAATCCAGGGTTATCAGCCCAATATGGGCACTTCCGAAAAGCCTGTTCTCAAGGTCGTCAAAAGGGGACCTTTTGAGACATTTTTGTTTTGGTTGTCAGCTCTTGGGCACTTTTCCCAAAAAATCAACCAAGGGGTTTGTGCCTAAATGGGCACTTCCCGAAAAAAAAAACCCGTTCTCAGGGGACTCATAAGGGGGACTTTTGAACAGTTTTTTTAGGTTGTCAGCTCTTGGGGGCCCTTTTCCTAAAAATCAATTCAAGGGTTTGTCAGCCCAATATGGGCATTTTTCCCCAAAAAAACCTGTCTCAGGGGGCAGCTCTAAGGGCACCCTTTTGAGACTTTTATTTTTGGTTAGTCAGCCCTTGGGCCTTTCCCAAAAAACAAGCCAGGGTTTTCAGCCCAATATGGGACTTTCCCGAAAAAGCCTGTTCTCAAGGGCGCTCAAAAGGGCACCTTTTGAGACATTCTAGTTAAGGGTTGTTTTCCCCAAAATGGGGATTTCTAAAATTTCACAAAAGGTTTGAGCCCAAATTGGGGAAATTTTCCCTTTAAAAAAAAAAAAAAAAAAAAAAAACCCTTTCGGGTCCTCTAAGGGGACCCCGTTGAGCCTACAAAGGTTTTAGCCCCAAAATGGGGATTCAAAAATGTTTGGGTCCCCCATAAGGGATTTGGGGAAACTATAAAGGTTGTAAATTTGGATTTTCCTAAAATTTTTTAAGTTAGGCAACCCCAAAAGGGCCTTCCAATTTCCCCCGTAGCTCCTAGGGCCTTTCGGGAAAAAACCTTCCCAAAACATTGCATCTAACAAAGCTTTTGTCGATAGGTTTCCAGTCATATGGGGGTTCCCAAATAAATTTTTTTCCTAAGTTTTCAAGTCGATAAACCTTCCAAAAAAACTTTTCTACCGATGCTTGAAATTTCCGTCATCAATTAGTTACCCAAAAGCCTTTTTTGGAAAAGGAACATTACCTTGAATCGTTAGGAAAATTTCAATCGTAGGATTATCACTCTTAAGGCATTTTCCCACTAAACTCATTCAAGAGGTCAAAAATGGCGTCTTTTGTTTTGTCTTTGTATTTTTTTTAAACTTTACCCCCAAAGAGGGGCCTTAAACCCCCCCCCATTTTTTCCCCGAATCAACAAATTCCAAAAAAAAATCAATTTTTTAATTTTTCCAATTTTTTCCCCAATTTTTCCCAATTTTGCTAAGATAATAAAAATTTTAAAAAAAAAAAATAAATAGGGAAAAAATTTAATTTTTAATAATGATTTCAGAAATGGCAAAAATAAATAATAAAAAAAATTTTACAAATTTTTGGGAATTTTTAAAAAAAAACAAAAAATGGAAAAAAAGCATTGCATTATGCATTTGCGAAAAAAAAAATCAGGAAAGGGGCTAGCTCACTGGGCCGGACCGGTAGGCGCGCGCGCAGGGGGTCGAGGTCGCGGGGTTCGAAAAGCGGGGGACGCTTTCCGCGTTTGTTTTTTTCGACTTATCCAGGGCACGGGCAACCTTATTGGCTGGGGAAGCCCGTTTCCGGGGGCCCCTGTCGTCTCCCAAACCCCGGGCCCGAGATCGCCGGCGAAGAAAAAATCCGTATTTCGGCCGTTTGATTGGATTTTTTGCACAAATCCAACAGATCTTCAACAGAAATAAGATAAACATTATCTAATTAGAATCAAATCGCAACAAATCGTTGGATAGGCACGGATCGGAGTTGGTTTTTCAACCGAAAATCCGATCACTTCAATCGGAGGAAATCCGAGCTTATCCAGCTCGATTCCAAACGCCTATAAATAGAGGAGGAGGTGAAGAAGCCAGAACACAGATCAGAATCGCGAGAGAGAGAGAAAAGAGTGTAGATCGGAGGAAATCCAAGTTTGCGACCACCGTTCGGAGTTGAGCCACCGCAAGGAGACGTTCTGGGAGTGAACCGCCACTACTATCAGATTCAGCACCCTCAAGAAGCTAGGATTCGACACCTCACCCGCCTCAAAAAGCCACCGGAACGCCGTGAACGAGCCTTCTCCTCCGCCGTGTCCGAGACCGATCCGATCCGCGCCCGACCCGGATCCAGGTAAGTCGGATTTTTCCAGATTTTTTTTTATTTAATTAATTTATTTTGTTTATTTATTTATTCACGAATTTGTTATTTATTATTTATTATTTGTTTAGTTATTTATTTATTTTTTTTGTTTTATTTCAATAAATTGGAAAAATGTAGAAATTAGATTTTTCTAGAATAAAAAAAAATGTAAAAAAAAATAAGTAAAATAAATAAAATAAAAAGATAAAAAAATAAAAACATAATAAAATAATAAAAAATATTAGAAAAATAATAATAAAACTTTAAATATAAAAATAGTGATATATATTAAATCTAAGATAGAATGTTCAACAAAAATTCCCAAAAATCATAAAAATTCCAAAAATCACAAAAATTCCAAAAAATTACAAAAAATATAAAAATCACAAAAACTTATAAAAATTCTAAAAATAGTAAAGATTCATAAAAAAATTCAAGAATCATAAAAAATTAAGTTTTAGCACCTAGAAAAATCTTTTTCTTCAAATAAATCCAAAATTGATTTTTTCCCAAAAAAAATCATTTCCAAAATAAAATCAAACTTGGTTAGATTTTTTTAAAAAAATCCAAAAATGTTAAGAAATAAATCGAAAGAAATTTAAAAATTAAAATTTAAAAACAAATCTAAATTTTTCAAAAAAAGCGAAACGGGCTTGTTTGTCCTGGGTGGGTACTAGGCACCTTTCCGGTCACCCCATAAAATAATAAAAAATCTTTTCTTAAAAAAATAAAAACATAAATAAAAAGAAACGAAACCAATGAAACACTTTTTCTAGGATAACAATTTTTGAGAGATTAGGGGTAACCCATGGGTTTTAATGGGTTACCCCTCCGATTTAAAGCTCGGTTTTCCCTTTTTCTCTTCTCACAAAAACGAAAGGAAAACGACGACTGTATCTAAATTAAACAACCCCGCCCCTTTAGTCTTAATTCTTTTTTTTCCACAACGTTGGGGGCGACTCCAAAAAAAAAACGAAATTCCAATTCAAGTCGAGGATTTGATTAAAGCATGGTCTATTTTAAATCGGTTAGGAAGGGGTTCAAAATTAACTCGACAATACCTCACACCCAACATGCTTAAAAGAGGGGGTTTTAAAAGGGATTTCAAAACAGTTTTTGGGGGAAATTCTCCAAATTTTAAAAGCCAAAATATATGCATTTTTGTTATAATTTTAAATGCTTAAATAATAGTTTATAAAGAAATTATATATCAAATTTGGGAAGGAGGAGGGCCAAGACTAGACTGCACCTTCACCTCCAAAAATTACATTTAGAAGAGGTTGGACCAATGTTTGGGAACTCTCCCCAAAATTGACTAAAATCATTAAAGGGATTTAAGTTTTGGGAGCCCCCAATTCGTGGAATTTTATAGGCGGGGAGTAGGGATGCAAAGGGAAGGGATGATTGTGTGTATATTTTTTTATTTGCAGCAAAGCCTTTCAAATGATGGTGTTATTAAGTCAACAAATTAGGGTTTTAGTAATTTGTGACAAATGAAGGGATAAAACTATAGAGTACAATGATAAAATCATCAAATATGAATATCCATTCCAAAATTTTTTGTTTCTACCAAACAAAATACAAAAACATTACACAATAATAAACACTTATTGAAAATAAAACAAAATGTCATGATCCTTGCTTTTGTTAAATTTGCTCTTTCTCAAATTTGGGGCTTTTTCAAACATCGGGTTTTTTTGACATCATAATGACATTGTTCATGCTTATCCTTCATGAAATTTATTGTTTACAACAAATTGTTGGAGTCATAAAACGCTATGTTTTGGGGATTTTTTGTGAGAAAATCGAACCCCTTTTGATATGATAGAGAGCATAAAAGTATTTTGGGAATAATTAAATCACGCAAAGTTAAGCAAGGTACTTAAATGGAATTAAACATTTTTTGCAGATAAAATATTATAATTAAAAAAATCCATGTTTTTTCCCAAAACAACATCTTTTTTTTTATGGAAAAAAGGCATAATCCTTTTAGACCCTTTAAATTTCCTTTTTTGGTAATTAAACACTATGATTGAAAATTTTGGGTAAAAACAATTTAATGATGATTCATAAGTTCACCACTCCTGGAAGAGAAAGAAATTTTTTTAAATAAATAATTCATTAGAAATTTTAGCAAAAAATTTTTCTTCCAAAATAAAATAACATTTCTCTATTATCCATAATGGCCCAAATAGTATTGGCTAAAGCTTTGGGAAAAAATTTAAACCCTAATAAAGGCAAAATTCTTTACACTCCAATAATTTTAAAATGGGATCAAAACTTAGACCTTTTATTAGTACTCTAGAACGGGGTTACAGCCTACCTTTCTCTACTGTAATGGCAACAAGGGCCCTTTTTATTATCCCTAACCAAAGTCCTTCAGCCCCTTAGTGCTTTAAAAGTAATGGGATACGTTATAAAGATTTTACAAACTTACCCAAAAATCCTTAAATACTTGTTCTTTAAAGTCCATGAATGTAGCTGGTGCTTCTTAGCCCAAAAAGGGCGTCCCCAAAAAACTCGCAGTGCCCTTTTCTGGTCCTGAACATTTCTGAATGTTTTTCCCTTTTTAAACCCTTAAATTGATGGTACCTGATCTCATCACTTTGGAAACCCCGACCCCTTGAAATTTGGTTTAAATAGGTCTCTATTTTTTGGGAAAGGGGGATTTTTTGTTCTTGATAATGACCTTTTTAACTCTCTTATCTAACAAAATCCATGCTTCCTCTTTCTTCTTCACAAACGGGATTGGTGCAACAAGAAACACGTTTTATGAAACCTTTATCTTGTAGACCTTTTATTGTTTCCTTAGTTCTTCTAATTTACTGGTACCACCTTTTGATGGTTTTGATTTTGGGTTTTCTGTCCCTATTTTAAGTAAAACTTTAAAAATTCTTTTCCCCTTTGCTGGGGGTAAACTAGGAAGGTTTTCTAGAAACACTTTTGGAAAACCCCCTCACTACAGATCCCTTTCCCTCTTATTTATTCATGCTTCAAAGATTAGTTCTAACACACTTTTTTCCCCAAATTTAAAGTGGGAATCATAGGGCTTTCACTTCTAGTTTATATTCCAAGATTCTTTTCTGGGTTTTTTAAACTGCATACCCTATTGGAATCAATGGTGGGATAATATTTGGGAACTAGTTGACACCTAGAAATTTGAACTCTTTCCATTCCCAAAATTAGCATTTGTGGCACACCCACTCGTATTTCTATTCCCCCCCTCTAAAATAGCATTTTCTTTCCCCCTATTTTTTAAGGGGGTATTAATAGCCCAAAATCTTATTTTTCAATACCTAATGTAATGCATATAAAAAATTCTTAAAAAAGGATAAAAATGCATCGTATTAAAAAGTACATATCATTATGGAGTTATAAAGCATACCGTAATGGGGCCCACGTCAAGTTGTTTTGCGCTACTAGTGGATAGCAAACACCCTAGAGGAACTCTTTTTTAGGACCCCTCTGTGGTCTACCCCCTTATCCCCTCATAGAGGGTTTACTACCTTTGGGCCAGCCTGCATATTTATTTTTTTGCTTTGAGGGAAATTTTATTGCTTCGTTTCTCTTTTATTGCACTTTTGAAAAAAAAAATTAGGGGATTGACCTCTTCGTGAGTGTCTACAATAGTCCTATCTTTCCATTAAGTATGCCCCCTTTGGCATGTGCATCCTCAACTCATTTTCTTATAATCTGTACATCAACAATGGTCACGAGAAGTGCAAAGGCACTTTTTTGATTTTTAAAGGAAGCTCAACAGTTTAGTTTCCCTACTACAATGGGGTTTTTTGCCTTGTTTTGCCCCATTCCACTTGAGGTAGGTCTTTTTCCTAAAGCTGTTGCTATTTATAGTATTTGTTTTTTCAAAACTCTTTTTGTTTTACTT
>JBBMOL010001016.1:31661-53479 GCA_037954665.1 Laguncularia racemosa | reverse complement strand
GTGTATAAGTGACAAAAGGTCTACATCAGGCTATTGCACATTTGTTAGTGGTAATTTAGTCACTTGGAGAAGTAAAAAACAGAGTGTAGTGGTAAGGAGTAGTGCTGAAGTTAAATTTTGCTCAATTGCATATGGTTTTTGTGAGTTCTTTGGATTAAAAGACTGTTGGTAGAATTAAAGACTCCTATACCTACGCTTATCAAAGTCTTTTGTGATAACAAGGATGCAATCTCAATTGCTCACAATCTAATTTTGCATGATAGAACAAAACAAACAGAAGTGGACAAACATTTCATCAAAGAAAAGTTAGATAGTGGTGTAATATGCATGACTTACATACCAACCTCTAGTTAAGTTGCAAATATACTAACTAAGGGACTTTGCAAAGCAAAGTTCAAAGAGTTTGTTGACAAGCTTGCAATGGATGATATCTTCATGCCAACTTGAGGGGGAGAGTTAAAGATTTTGGTTTATTTTGTAATTATGTACTATATTTAGTTAGGATAGATTTCCATAAGCTGTAAATATATTATAGCAATATCTTTAATTATTCTCTCTGTAATTAGGGGAATTAATTAGGGGCTTTAGTTACTATATTTGTACCTCTATGAGATCTATTTATCCTTGCTTTGCCTTTCAATAAAGATATTCAATTCCCAATTATTTTTTTGTCTTAGTTTTCACAATAATTAATAAAACACAACCAAAAGTCATTGTCCAAGTGAAAAAGCAAATAGTTTGTCACCTTGCTCTTCTACATAACATGTTTGATTCAAATGATTGACTATCTAACATAGCAAAAACAGTCAAGAAAAAATAACCTTTCTCACTAACTCAAGTTCTAAGTTCTTATCTACAAAATTATCTTGTAGTTTAGATCTCATATGACATAGCTCAGGACTTGTTTCTGATAATGCATTTCAAAAGGGTGTTCAATTACAATATTTATAGACCATTAAACACAATTTGCAACTTTAAGAACACAATTATAACACATTAAAATTTGAAAATTTTCTGTTTTTAATGTAAAGGCACCATAGAATTCCCCCAATATTTAACCTATCAATTCCTCAAATCCATTATATCCCGTCACATGCAGCTAACTTGTATCTTTTTACACTATCTTTTTTTTATAATTCATCCACACCATTTCTTAACTCAAACATATGCATATTCCCATATGAATTCCACTCTATATTCCAATGTAATCCATCATCATTAAACTCAACAAAACTTTTCTATCCCTCCCTGTCTCATTCGTGACTTCTCCAGCAATGTCATTCAATATTTTATAATTAAAAAGAAAAAAAAAAAAAAACACAGCAGAAACTGCTACTACTACTACTAACGTAGAACCCCATTAAGCGTTCATCATATATGGCAGCATACAAACATGAAGAGAACAGAAAACTTTCATTTATCAAAGCCTAACTCAAGCATCTCCTCCAATCAAACTATCCCAAAACCATGTTGATCCAAAAATGGGGGCAACATTGTTAGAAACCCTAACTTCGTTTTGTCCAGCTTATCCGGATCACCACCAGACGGCAATTTCCGAAGCTCAACATCCATATTCTCTTCCTCTTCTGCTTCATCATCATTTTCTTTAGTTTTTGGCGCCATTGGAACAACGGAGGCTGAGGCTGGAATGTTTTGAGTAGATGTTGATGGAGAACCGATGGCATCAACTTCATCTTCGTCATCGTAGTTTTCCTCATCATCAGGAGGATTGACAGCAGCAGCAGCAGTATCAGGAGGAAGGAAGTTGTCAGTATGAATTGGGGATTCGGGTAGAGATCCGTCTTGCTCTTCAAATGCTGCTTCAAATGGGTCCTTGAATTGCTTCATCGTGCGGAGAGTGCTTTGATAAAACCACTACACTGGAAAACTAGAATGTAAGTTGAATTTGCCCACGGAGAAATGGCAAATAAAATTGCACCTGCCATCCATTTGAACTCCCACAACTTTTGCCAATATGCCAATAACCCTAAAACATTGTTGGTGTTATTGATGGTTGAATTATTTATATATCTTTAAAAGTTAAGGACTTCAAAATTACTTGATTAATAATTTAGATTGTATATTTATAAATATACCATAAAATAAAAAAATAAATTATACTCAATTTACTTTATTTATTATTTCCTTCACTTTTAGCATGACTTGACCTTAAACAAACAAAAATATGACACTCCTTTTACATTCAATCAATTTTATTATATTTAAAATATATGTTATGATATCTTTCTTAGATATAAAATCAAAACCTTTTATTCAAGAAACACATCCTTTTATGCGTGTCATGTTACTTTTTTAATAGTTACAACATCTGTACAATTTAACATAAAATAACACAGTATATCCCATTTATAAAGTTTCACTTCTATATTTTAAAAAATCATAACTTTTTTTAAATGATAATCATTTCATGGAGAACATTCAATAGTCACACAAAATTTTAATTTTGTCATATTTTTATATAATTAAACAACAGTCTTTACCGTATATAATATTTTAAGTATATTATCAAACCAATATCCTTTTTCAATATATTTGTTTTGAAAGCTTGGCTTCAAGAGACATCTTTTCATGCAAATTATGAAACTTTTTGGATAGTTAGTTCATTAGCATAATTAAATACAAAGCAACACATCCTTTTGCATTTATTATGTTTCACTTTTCTATTTTGAAAGATTATAATTATTTCTAAATAATATATTACTAGTTAATTGCCTATGCAATGCACTAAGAATTTCAATATTTATTAAAATTTTTATGAAGCCAAGAAATATAAATATAATTTAATGTATGTATGTCCTTCGTAGGGGCGATTATAATTTATAATTTGATGAGCATGCAACCTAAGAAAAAAAATTATGTATAAGTCTAATATTAGCAACTTAATTTATTAACCATAAAAACTTAGGATTTAAATCCTAATGTACTTAAAAAACAACACAAGTTGGCACTACGTTAAAATTGACAACAATATTAGAAAAAAAAAAAAAACAAAGACAACCCATATACTTCGCCAAATAGAATAAGGTTAAAATTTAATATTGCAACATATCCTAAAGAACGTAAACCCTTATTAAGGGCTTATAAGAAGGATTTGTCTTATTAAGTGTGATATGTGTTGTATGTAATTGTGTAGTTGTAGTGTTGTTTACGTTTAAGGTGTGACTGTTTATGTAATTGTGTCTGTTTTGAGGTATAACTGTTTTGTTGTGGTATTGTGTCAATTAGTTATGTGGGAGTATTTATGTAGAGAGTGTGGAGTATTATACTTATGGTTAGTTGTGCAATATAGTGTGGGTTTTAGTGTAGGGGGTATTTTTTTAATTGTTGGTTATAGAATCATATGGGGATGGTATAAATAGCATAGGGTAAGAATTAAAAGTTAGTTAACTAGAGAGAATAAGTCATTATTGAAGTTAGTAAGAAAGAAGGAAGCCTACTTGGTTCTTAGATGAGCAAGTATCTTATTAGAGAGAGAAGTGCCACATTTGGCGAGTTGCTTCTCCATTATTCTAAAAGTTTATTTAAGTACGATCAAATCATCATTGAGCTTTCCCTAATCATTTCAATTGGTGTTGTCTATGGGAAATCGAAAGGATGACTAGGATGGAGTCGCGAGTGGAGTTGCTTGAGAAGAATGTTTAGGAACTCAGAGAAGAGATGTGTAATATTGTGGAATTCTAACATCAAGTTGAATCTGTTGAGAGAAATTCTAGTGCAAACTTCCAATGTGGAGTGATCAACAAAAGGAGGCTCAAGCTAAGCAAAAGGTCTCAAGTTCGAATGGTGTTGATTGGTGACTTAATTCTAATTAATAATCTCAAGTAGATTGAGTAGAGATTTCGGATTATGCAAATGATGAATGTGGTTTATCAACTTTTGATGGATCAGATCTAGTACATTAGATTACTCTAGTTAAACAATACTTTGAGGTCTAACATATTTGAGAAGAAAATAAAGTATCCTTAGCTTTTACTTGTTTAAGAGGCCAAACTATATATTAGTATAAAATGCTCTAACGGAAGTATCCTTAGTTGGATTGGGAGAATATGAAACAAGAGCTACTTATTAGATATAGAGGTTTAATTTCCAACAATCCTTTTGAAAGTCTGTCTAGTCTTCATCAGGAAATGTCTACAGTAAATTATGTTGAAAACTTTGAAGTTTTAATAGCTCAAGTTCCAAAGATTTTGGAGTTGCAACTATTAGGTTATTATCTTGAAAGATTAAAGGAAGAGATTGGAGTGAGGGTGCTAACATTAAAACCTATCACTCTCTTAGAAGCTATTGAATTTTCTTTAAGCATCGAGGAAAATTTTGTGTAGAGTGGTTGTGGTGCAAAAAGGCGATGAGGAATAGTAAAGAAGAAATTGACATTCCTTACAAAACCTTGCATATCCTCCTTTTACTCAAATAGTTGTAGAAAATCCTCGATTAAGTGTTCCTGTTGTGGCTACTTGATGTCATAGACCTTCTATTAGCAATGAACAACTAGCGGGCAGTGGTGTTACTACTTCGCATAGGCCAATAGGTAGTGGAAAAAATAGATTTGTGAATAATAGTAGTGGTGGATTAAATAAGAATGGAGAGGAATCAATACATAGTGGTTCATTTATGAACCAGCAAAAGAATGTAAGTAAGTGACCTCGACAAATGACTTATCACAAGTATCAAGATAAAAGAAGTAAAGGACTATGTTTCAAATGTGATCAACTTAGTAGTGCTAGACATAAGTGTCCTAATAAATCTCTACACATGATAAGTCGCAAAATACCCTTATCTAGAGTAATGAAATTGTGCTTTATTGTCGAATTTTTAGATGATTTGTTGAAGAAAAGGATGCTTAATGGAATGAATGTCAATTTCAGGATTTTCTAGAGTATTTTGGAGCTAAGGGAAGGAGTTTTGAAGAGTCAGATCAAGTTTGGAAGGAATTGGATACAATACATGTGAAGAAAGGAATTCTGGAAAGTACACAAGCGAGATACACGCCCATGTACTTTGCTTGTGTATACTGAAGTGGATGTCTGGAAAGTACACGAGTGAGATACACACCCATGTACTTTGTTTGTGTATATTGAAGTGGATGTCTAGAAAGTACACGAGTAAAGTACACGCCCATGTACTTTGCTTGGGTATCTAAGTTTTGCTGTTGTACAACGATGTTTCAAATACACGACCAATGTACACTCCCATGTACTTACTCGTGTATATTCACATAAGGACGCTTGAAGGAAAGCACGAGATACACGAACGAGATACACTACTCGTGTATCCGCTCGTGTATGTATCCAACCCGGGTACATGTATAAATAGACCGTTAGTTGCCCTAGAGAGGAGGTTACGAATTTTGTACTTGCTCTGACACTCATAGCAGCTAGGGGAAAGAAGATTCTGTCATTTCAAAAGGAGATTGAAGACCCACGAAGAAGAAGATTCTATTTTTAAGGGTTGTGACTATGAATTTTATTTATTCTTCTCGTAATTGTATTTCTTTTGTTCAAATTATGGAGGAGTAGACTCTAAATCTAGATTTTATTCGAAACTTCTCTATCATGTGATGAAGATTCGGTTTTTCATGCGAAGTTGTTGACTTTCTTATGATTAATTGCATGCCCTTCAATTGTTTCTTAGATTCATAGATCCGGAATATGAATTTATGCATGATATCATATTAGTTAATTGAGAAATTGCTTTTATGATTAGATTTAATGCAATTAATGAGATTTGATTGTTCTTCTAGAGATAGGAAACAAGAGTCTTCTGTTTACATCGATTATTTTGATGCGGATTCATGTGCTTTATGCAATTCTAGGTTGCTATTAATTAAGGAGAGATCCTATTTGATAAACCTAGGATTAGATAGGTTAATATACTTGAGAAAGTAGTTAACTTGACTAGGGAATTCGACAGTATAAGAAGTCAATTACATCAATCTTCATAAATCTAATGAATTACATGATAGAGAAGGAGTAAAATAAGATCTAGGTTGCTTTTGTTAATTGATAAATCTTCTGAACCATTGTTGTTAGTGAGTTATTAGTTTTAAGATTAGAGTAATTAAGTTTCAACCAACATATTTAAGCGTCAGTTAGATAATAGGAACGGAGTTAGTACTAGTAGTTGGTGTATCTCTATGGGATGACCCTGTACTTGACACTATATTACGTCCACGGTAGGTACACTTGCCTATTGCAACGTAGTTAGAATTAGAACAGGCATTATAAATATTAAAACTACGATTAGCAACGATCAAGTTTTTGGCCGCTGCCGGGGATACGGCCAATATTAGAAACACTTTTTACTTATTAATTTAACCAATTTATTTCTTTCTTATCTTTTTTCCCTTTTCTTCCTGAGAATTTGGAGCTCATAATTGATTTGTATTACGTTTATAGTGCATGACCAGAAGTCGCTCCAGGAACTTGCTGTTTTTAATCTTGAGCCAGAGAAAATTGTTCGTTGTTATCAGAAAAAGCAACACTCGACGGAGTCAACATCATTTGGTATTCAAGGAGAATCACCGAAGGAAGAAATGGATGATCAATTCAATAATCATACTCAAGAGCTGAATCAAGGAAATGTTCTTGTCGATCCCCCGAATCATCAACTGGTTGATAATAAAGATGGCCGAGATAATGAGCCACCTAGAACCAATTCTGATTTTGCCAGGCCAAACTTGATAGGCATGGCTCTAGCATAGTCCGTCCTCGAGTGGAGGTAAATAATTTCGAACTTAAGCCTGCCGTGATTCAGATGGTGCAGCAATATACTCAATTTGATGGTTTACAGGATGAAGATCCAAATGCGCATATCCAACTCTTTCTGGAGATATGTGATACCTTCAAATTTAATGGAGTTAGTGATGATGCAATCCGCTTCAGGCTCTTCCCATTCTCTTTGAAAGGCAAGGCTAAGCAGTGGCTGAATTCTTTACCGAGGAACTCCATTACTACATGGCAAGGTCTGATTAAGAAGTTTATGGACAAATTCTTCCCTCCTTCAAAGACCGCTAAACTTCAAGCTGAGATTCAATCTTATCATCAGTATGACATGGAGACTTTGTATGAAACCTGGGAGAGATTCAAGGACTCAATGCGGAAATGCCCACACCATGGGATCCCAGAGTGGCTTCAAGTTTAGATATTTTGTAATGGGTTGAACTATCAAACGAGACAAACAGTAGATGCCACAGCTAGTGGCACCTTGAACCATAAAACTCCTGAAGAAAGTTTGACTCTTTTTGAAGACATGGCCGCGAATAATTATGAATGGTCACATGGTAGGGGCAGAGAAAAGAAGGTGGCAGGCATTCTTGAAGTGGATGTGGCTACTTCTATCATGTCCAAAGTTGAGGCTTTATCTAGAAAGATCCATGGATTGGTTGTCTCACAACATCAGTTGGTTATTGTGGAATCTTCAGGTGGTGAGAAGGAAAGACAAACTGAGGCAAGAGTGGATTATTTGGGAAACCCAATTGGCCCCAAAACAATCCATACTAGCAATACTTATAACCCAGGATGGAGAAATCACCCAAATTTTTCTTGGACTAACAACAGTAATATTCAGAAGGGCAATCTGAATCCTCCACCAGGTTATCAAAGGCCAATGGTCCAGAGTTCCAAACTGCCACTTGAAGATCTCCTCACAAAATTCATCAAGGATTCAGAAGACAGACAGAAGTCCTTAGATTTGATTACTGAAAAATCAAGACTCGGCTTTGAGGAATCATGAGGCATCAATACATAATCTTAAAAACCAGGTCGGTCAGATAGCTAAGCTTTTGTCAAAGAGATCTCAAGGTTCATTACCGGAAACACGGAAACCAACGCTAAAGAACATGTTAAAGCTATCACATTACGAAGTGGTAAGGAACTACAACCAAAGGTTCAAGAAGAAGAGAGTCGGGTGACTGAACCAGCAAAAGAACAAGTATTTCTCAAAGAAGGGGGAAAGCATTCAGAAAAATCACCTAAAGAGAAATCATCACCTCCATTAATCCCAGAATACAAGCCCAATGTTCCTTACCCAGCACAACTCAAGAAGAACAGAACAGATGAGCACTATGGCAGATTTTTAGAGATATTCAAGCAATTGCATATCAACCTTCCACTGGTTGAGGCATTATCACAAATGCCATCGATATGCAAAATTTTTGAAAGAGTTGCTATCGAATAAAAGGAAGCTTGAAGAGTTCTCCACTATAACTTAGGAGGAGAATGCTCTACGGTAATTCAGAATAAACTTCCAAAGAAGTTAAAAGATCCTGGGAGCTTTACCATCCCTTGCCTGATAGGGAATTTATTTGAAGAACGGGCATTGGCTGATTTAGGAGCCAGCATTAATTTGATGCCATACAAGATGTTCCAAAAATTGGGTATTGGAGAGCCGAAACCGACCAAAATGAGTCTTCAGTTAGCCGATCGATCAGTCAAATTCCCAAGAGGAGTAGTTGAAGATGTATTAGTGAAGGTGCAGGACTTCATCTTCTCGGTGGATTTCGTCATCCTTGACATGGAAGCAGATGTGGAGGTCCCTCTTATATTAGGGAGGCCATTTTTGGCTACTACTAGATCCATAATTGATGTTGGGGATGGGAAGTTAGTGTTGAGAATGGGAAATGAAGAGGTCATAGTGAAAATGCTTAACGTCCTTAGACAAAGCCTGCACCATGATGATACATGCTATGCAATCGACTGCCTTGACTTTGCAGTTTCAGATTCATTGCAAGACTTATCGATTGGTGATGCATTAGAATTGTGTTTGATGAATGGAAAGAAAGAGCAACTTGAAAATATGGCGATTAGAGCAGTTGTCAATCAACTTAATAATAATCCTAAGTTAAGAGAAGAAAGAAGCTTTGAAGGTATGAATAGATCCACCATTCAGAGATCGAAACCTTCAATTAAGGAACCACTTGAGCTAGAATTGAAACAACTGCCAGACTACCTTCAATATGCATTTTTGGAAGAAGATTCTAAACTTCCAGTCTTAATTGCGTCAAATCTGGATCGAGATCAGCAGGAAAGGTTATTGCATGTCCTGGGGCAACACAAGAAAGCAATTGCATGGAAAATTGCAGATATAAAGGGGATTAGCCCATCGTTTTGTACACACAAAATTTTGATGGAAGATTGTGTCAAGCCAGTGGTACAACCGCAACGCCGAGTTAATCCAAATATAAGAGATGTTGTAAAAAAGGAAGTCATCAAATTGCTTGATGCAGGAATGATGTACCCGATTTCTGATAGCTCATGGGTGAGCCCCATTTAAGTAGTTCCGAAGAAAGGCGGTATGACAGTAGTACTGAATGAAAAAAATGAACTCATCTCGATGAGAACTATCACTGGATGGAGAGCTTGTATAGATTACCGCAAGCTAAATGACGCATCTCGAAAGGATCATTTTCCTCTTCCATTTGTGGACCAAATGCTTGAAAAGTTAGCTGGTCATGCATATTACTGTTTCCTCGAAGGGATGTCTGGATATTTTCAGATTCCTATCGCACCCAAAGACCAGGAAAAGACGACATTCACATGCCCTTTTGGGACCTTCGCTTATCGACGCATGCCTTTCGGATTATGCAACGCTCCAGCCACCTTTCAGCGATGCATGATGGCTATTTTTGAGGATATGGTAGGAGACAAGATGGAAGTATACATGGATGATTTTTCTATTCTTGGGAATTCTTTTGATGAGTTTCTACACCATCTTGAGTTAGTGTTGCAATGTTGTGAAGACACTAACCTAGTCCTAAATTAGGAGAAGTGCCATTTTATGGCAAAAGAAGGTATTGTCTTGGGTTATAAAATCTCCAAGAAAGGTATTTTCAAGGTGAATGGTCAAAGGCTTAAGCATTACTTTAGGGACAAAACAGTTTTGGAAGAAAAGGAGGAGCTAAACCTCATTTTCATCTCCATTTGAGCTCCACCGGTTCATTACGTCGAGCTAACGACGTTAAACAACAGCGCTTCTTGGGAGGCAACCCATGTTACTTAGGTAAGTTTTTTCTTTTTTTTTTTTATCATCCGTTGTTTTGGAGTAACTTGTGCAGGACAGCAAGCTACAGAGGGGCTATCTAAGTTTGGATTCTATGAAAGTCGCCTTAATAGAGCTTCTTTTAAGCTCTAAGTGTGGGGAAATTCAGGATAGGAGACCTTTTCAAGGGAATGCAAGATGAAGTGATGACAGGTATGTACTTTGATCTGCATAACCGGGTACACTAGTCGTATATCCGGGTTTTTCACACATGCTAGAGGGTGTCTAAATTGACTTTGCAATACCAAAGGGGAATACGTCATGGCGTGCCCTCCCGTACACTTCAAAATATGCTCATTGTGTAAATATCAGAGATACAAGAATAAGGTACACGAGCGTGTACCTAGTCGTGTATCTAACCCACAGAATGCACAATTCGATACACGAACAAGGTACACGCTCGTGTACCTGGTCGTGTATCTGACCCACAGAACACCCCCTTTATATACACGAATAAGGTACACGCTCGTGTACCTGGTCGTGTATTTAACCTACAGAATGCTCTCCCAGATACACGAATAAGGTACACGCTCGTGTACCTGGTCGTGTATCTACCTACAGAATGCTCTCCCATGATACACGAATAAGGTACGCGTTCGTGTATCTAACCCACAAAAAGGATTCTAAAGTACACGACCAAAGTACATGACCGTGTACTTTGGTCGTGTATCTAATTTTTTGCTCGTACTATAAAGCGACTCCTCACTTCACTCTACCATTTACACGACCTATTCTCCATTTGTGTACTTGACCCACTCACTCTCACTCTACTCCTCCATACCGTGGTTGTCCTTTCCACACTATAAACTTCTTCTGTTTCAAGGATTCAAGGTAAGTAAGTTCTCTCTTCTTCTTCTTCAATACTTATTGCAATAAGGTTGCTTCTCGGTTTTCTTTTATGACTACCATACATGTTTGCATCTATGATGATGGTATGATGAGTGATTTTGCATTGTGGAAGTCAATTGTTGATAGATCTGTAGACATTTTGAACTCACGTGAATGCATGTATGATTGATGTCTTGAGTGGCTGCCAAATAAGTGAATCGACAGTTAGGGTTTGAACATGAATATTTGGGACTTTGATTTTGTGGGTTTCTTGAATAATTTTGTTGTGTTTCTTTCCCGATCTTCTTCTTAGAAACCAAGTTGTGAGGCCTTCATTTTTTTATGATCACTAAACTATCGCACCTAGCTTCTTAGAATCAAGATTCGAACTTTATCGTTTAAGGATGCTTTGGGTATGTTGTAGTTACATTTTTTTTGCCTTCAGGAAGGTAGGTTAATAATAGACTAAAGCCATAAGACCTAATTGTGAGTGTTCTTATGGTAATTTGTGCATGTATTAGATGGGTAGATACACAACTAGGTACACGGTTGTGTACCTTGGTTGTGTATCTCAACTGTGCTATCCTCCTCCTTGTTTCGGAAACCCAATGCAAGTCCTATCATTTTCTTTGTGTACTTAACAAACCTACCCTATTTTGAGACCATTGTGATTGATTCAGATGGTCACAAAGACTTGTGCAGTTAAACCAAAGTTTACTAAGAAGAAGAAGACCACCCCTGCTAAGAGGAAACAGGATGGTGCTAGTTCATCCTCATCGACATTCTGCTAGCTATGCAATTGGTCCATCATCTATTGAATCCCGGGAAGTCTCAATTCCTTTTCTTTTTATTTTTTCTTTTTACCTCTTTATTTCTCATTACGTTCTTGAATGATAAAGACATTAGGGACAATGTCTCAATCTAAGTGTGGGGAAGGGGAGACTAAAGAAATTTGATAAGGGTTGTGCTGAATTGTATGAGTCATTCAAAAAAATTTCCCCTAATTTTTGTTTTTCTCTTTTTGCTTGATAATCAAATTTTGAAATCATGATTGCAAATTACATAGTATTGTTTAGTGACTGAATTCCTCTAAAAGAGTGTTGTGCATGTCACCTTTGTCTTCTTTGGAATATTGATACTTAGTCAAAGTTATGGGATAAAATCGTTGTGAAACTCAAAGATCTTGAGAGCCATGTAATCTTTCATGAAAGGGAAAATGAAATGATTCTCTTGGTGATCCTTCTTAGAAGATCTCTTTAAAGTAATAATTTAATGAAAGCATGTTATACTTGAAAAATAAAGGATTGGTTAGTATGGGCAGGCTTTGGTCCCTCAGAAGAGCGAAGTTTGACTCCGCTACTAACTAGTTAAAATAATAAGTTAAGGTAATAGAGGTTCGATGGGGTTCCTTTAAAACCTGATCACCTAAGGTCGTCTAGCCTGAGATCGGCTGACCGAGGAAATTACCGTAATAAAATGAAATACCATAAAGCCAAAAGTTGAGAGGGTCTTGTAACTCGAGTAATTAAGCCCATAGGAACGCCCTCAATTGAGGGGATAACATTCTCTAACTTAGGTGACGAGTCTAGGATTATCGGCTGAAAACTCGTTACATGGGTTGCAAGATTCCAAAAAAAAAAAAAAAAGGATGAAACCGGTGTGAACTATTACAAAGAATAAAATCTTTGAAGAGATCAACCAAAAAGGAGGAGGAATCCAAAGGAAACATAGATGCAATGTATTTTCATTATCGATTGCTTCACTAAGAGAGATAATTGAGAAGATATTAGATTTTTTAATGGTGGTTGAAATGTACCACGTTTTCTTTTGCTTTAATTGATCTTGTGTCTAATTTTGATCATGAAAGCCATTGTTAAAATGACAAGGGTAAAGATTGGTCTACTCTGATTAATCCTAGAAATTTGACTAAAGTATCTTTGTTACAATACTTTCATGATAAGGTGAGAAGCACACATCAGATTGAGGGATTGCATTGAGCTTTAAAGATTCAAATTCACAAATGCTAATATCTGAGTAGTTTTATTTGGTAACGACAATCATGATTAATGAGAAGTTTGATCAATGTTTTGTTTTGCTTGAGGACAAGCAAAGACTTAAGTGTGGGGAAGTTTGATAAGTCGCAAAATACCCTTATCTAGAGTAATGAAATTGTGCTTTATTGTTGAATTTTTAGATGATTTGTTGAAGAAAAGGATGCTTAATGGAATGAATGCCAATTTCAGGATTTTCTAGAGTATTTTGGAGCTAAGGGAAGGAGTTTTGAAGAGTCGGATCAAGTTTGGAAGGAATTGGATACAATACATGTGAAGAAAAGAATTCTGGAAAGTACACAAGCGAGATACACGCCCATGTACTTTGCTTGTGTATACTGAAGTGGATGTTTGGAAAGTACACGAGTGAGATACACGCCCATGTACTTTGTTTGTGTATATTGAAGTGGATGTCTGGAAAGTACACGAGTAAAGTACACGCCCATGTACTTTGCCTGGGTATCTAAGTTTTGCTGCTGTGCAACGATGTTTCAAATACACGACCAATGTACACTCCCATGTACTTACTCGTGTATATTCACATAAGGACGCTTGGAAGAAAGCATGAGATACACGAACGAGATACACTACTCGTGTATCCGCTCATGTATGTATCCAACCCAGGTACATGTATAAATAGACCATTAGTTGCCCTAGAGAGGAGGTTACGAATTTTGTACTCGCTCTGACACTCATAGCAGTAGGGGAAAGAAGATTCTATCATTTCAAAAGGAGATTGAAGACCCACGAAGAAGAAGATTCTATTTTTAAGGGTTGTGACTATGAATTTTATTTATTCTTCTCGTAATTGTATTTCTTTTGTTCAAATTATGGAGGAGTAGACTCTAAATCTAGATTTTATTCGAAACTTCTCTGTCATGTGATGAAGATTCGGTTTTTAATGCGAAGTTGTTGACTTTCTTATGATTAATTGCATGCCCTTCAATTGTTTCTTAGATTCATAGATCCGGAATATGAATTTATGCATGATATCATATTAGTTAATTGAGAAATTGCTTTTATGATTAGATTTAATGCAATTAATGAGATTTGATTGTTCTTCTAGAGATAGGAAACAAGAGTCTTCTGTTTACATCGATTATTTTGATGCGAATTCATGTGCTTTATGCAATTCTAGGTTGCTATTAATTAAGGAGAGATCCTATTTGATAAACTTAGGATTAGATAGGTTAATATACTTAAGAAAGTAGTTAACTTGACTAGGGAATTCGACAGTATAAGAAGTCAATTACGTCAATCTTCATAAATCTAATGAATTACATGATAGAGAAGGAGTAGAATAAGATCTAGGTTGCTTTTGTTAATTGATAAATCTTCCGAACCATTGTTGTTAGTGAGTTATTAGTTTTAAGATTAGAGTAATTAAGTTTCAACCAACATATTTAAGCGTCGGTTAGATAATAGGAACGGAGTTAGTACTAGTAGTTGGTGTATCTCTATGGGACGACCCTGTACTTGACACTATATTACGTCTACGGTAGGTACACTTGCCTATTGCAATGTAGTTAGAATTAGGAACAGGCATTATAAATATTAAAACTATGATTGGCAATGATCAACACATGCTGTTATTAGAGGATGAAGGGGAAAATCTTAACTAAGATTGGGTAGATGTAAATAAAAGTGATGGTCATAATAAATCTCTACGCGTGCTGTAGTGTTGGACATAAGTGTCCTAATAAACCTCTACACGTGCTATTATTAGAGGGTGAAAGGGGAGAATCTTGATGAGGATTAGGTGGATGTTAATAAAAGTGATGGTCATAATTAGCAACACAATGTTGGAATGGAATTATCTTTACTAGCTTTACATGGTTTTAATGGTGTAGAGACTTTGAAATTTAATGGTGATATCTTTGGTACTTGTATTTTTATACTTGTTGATAGTTGCACAAGTGACATTTTATTTCCTTTGCATTGGTCTTGTAACGCCTCAAAACCTAGGTTGCACTACTACTCATCATGTGTCTTATCTCACAAGAATACATTAAGGCTCTAAATCAACTTTGATACCTTTTTGTCTTGTAATTCCTATGTAAAGATATTCAATACATCCTACAACTTCAAAACAATTTCATAAATCTATATTCAACATCTAATGCAATGGAAGTCTATAATCTCTAAATTAACAATCTCCAATGACAATATCTATTACATTCAATTAACATAATTCTTCCAAAATTCTAATCACCATAACAGTAATAGTAATCATCTTCTTCCTCTCCTTGAGGTTCACCCAAGCATAAGTTATCTTCTGAGTTATCATCTCCTTCAACACCTATACCTAAAAATATTCCCCAAAGGGTGAGCAAATGCCTAGTACATATAACACAAACACACACACACACATGACCAAACATGAACAAGTATCACATACATTATGTAATACTTAAATACATGCAACTATTTCATGATATAATTTAAGTCCACAAGCAATAACAGGGTACTCATGATCCCTTTATCAAACTTATCACATTAGAAGATGTATTGGGGATGAGAACTATCACTATGAGCCCCACATTCATGTCCACTTAAACACTTAAACTTGGTGATGGGACCTGCCACTAGGGCCCCACATTCATGTACACTTAGTCCTCTTAAACCAGCATTCAACTTAGATCATTTCAAAGAACAATTCCACTAGGGACAACGTTACACAAGATCATTAAGGTGCTCTTTAAGGATCTACTACTTATGGGCCCCTAGGCCTAGCCAAGCACATACACCATACAACTTAAACACTTAAGTCAAATAATTTAACTTAATTAATTTCAACTCATATACTAGCTTGAACGAGTATAGAATAACACACAAGTTACACGTACCTTGAATCCAGCCTTAAGCATTTCCAGTTTTAGACTTAAGCTAAATTGGAATTTGTACACTATTAACAAGCTCTTTTTAGTATTTAATCTAAGATTATTATCAATTCTTAACTTTCTTAATCCTATTCATTTAAATTCCCTAAGGCCTTACTAGCTATTTAGATCGTGTGGAAATTAGCTTAATTAGAAGTTAAGTGGATATATAACTAACATATGTTTTATTCAACATGGTTATGTTGGAGGTCGTGTAGCTCAATGCGGGTTGGTACATGTTTGTGTTAAGGGTCGTGTATCTTTCGATGAGTTTTGGCTTCAACATAATTGGAACATGACCATATAGGTAAGTTGTGTATCTTTCAATTCAACATGGTCAAAACATGATCGTATTGAGAGGTTGTGTATCTCTTGGTATAGGTTTTGTATCCAACACAATTGAAAAACAACCGTGTGGGTAAGCCATGTATCTCTTAGTTCAACATGGTCAAAACATGGCCGTGTTAGGAGGCCATGTACCTCTCGATGTAAGGTTCACATTTAATATAGTTGAAACATAGCCATGTTAGGAGGTCGTGTATCTCTCGAAAATTTCCACAAACCTTATTTTCTTTCCTCTAAATTCTCCTAAACTCAATTCTTTTTATTCATAGACTTACTTAACCCTAAAACACGTACTATCTAATTAAACTACACAAATTAATTTATTTACCTTAAGAACTTCCACAGATCATATCCTTGGTTGATGAATTCTCATGCTTGTTTTACCTTTTCCTAAATTCCAAGTTTTGATATAATAAGGGTTGAAAACAATCATATCCTCAATTTCACGTGAAATAATCACAAATCCATTCATATTCTTACTTGATATAAATTGGATTCGAACTTTGTTGTCCTCCTTTCAATTGCCTTTAGGTTTTCTCTAAGGAGCGTCTCCTCCCTTTCTTACTTTTTCATTTTATTGTTATTGTAAGGGTGAAAAAGAGGAGAGATAGGTTAACATAGAGTATTTATAATCTAACAATAAAAAAGACCCATTTGCCCCTCAATTTTATAAAATTTCCATCCTTAACCTTAATTTTTTACATTATAATATTATAATAGAATTATTAAAATTTTTAGGTATTACAGGCCTCTTCCTTAGCATTAAAAGTTAAGAATACTATGCCATTTCATATGAAGCTTAGTGATAGGCATAAGGTTTTTTCATGTGGAGTGTGTAGGAATTTGCTATTGATTGTGAATGCATATGAAATCTTAGTTGACTGTTATGTAATGAATATAGTGGGAGTTGGCATTATTTTAAGTGTAGCTTAGCTTCAATCATTAGGAGAAATTAAAGTAGATTGGCATCAAATGAAGATGAAAATCTATTGTAAAGGGAGTGAATGTGTGTTGAAAAGTGACTTTACTTTATATAGGTCGAAAAAAAATTTAAAACAATTACACAAAATGCATGATTTTGGGTTTGGAGGAGTTCTATTATAGCACAAAATTTTGTGTTTCTTATTGTTAGGGATGATGTATTAACTAAAATTGTTGCTTTATTGCAAGAATTCTCTAATGTCTAATGAAATTAAAGAGTTAACCCCTTTAAAAGTGCAAGATCACAAAATTATGCTAAGAGATGGTGTGGAGCCAAAAATATTTAGCCATATAGGTATGCTCAAATCCAAAAAGACGAGATTGAGAAATTAGTTTCTAATATGTTGAATGCGGGAATTATTAGACTAAGCTCAAGTCCATTCTCAAGCCCTATTATTTTAGTTAACAAGAAAGACGAATCTTAATTTTTTTGTGTGAATTATAGGACTTTGAATGTAGCTATGATGCTAGATAAATATCGCATTCCGATTATTGACGAATTACTTGATGAGTTGTTTATGATGAGATCCATGATGAGAGTCAAGCCAGGAGAAGGAATGTGGATCCTCTTGAAGTGCCGCCTGGACCAATCACAAGAAATCAGCGAAACAATTCAAGGAAGCACTTAACGGGTTGATAAAGGGTGTCCATGAAGTCGGAAAGGATTAGAGCAATCATGAAGTTGGAACGGATTGGAACAACCATGGGAAGACCCTTGCTCTTATACAAGTCACACCGGACACGGGTTGAAGAGGGTGTGTATTTTCAAGGCACGGCCGTGTAGGAATCTCAAGAATTGGCATAGAATCATATATGGCCAAAGTATACGGCCGTGTATCCCCTGCCGGCTAACATGTTCTGTTTTGTTATTTTTACGCAATTATTGAAGTGACGTCGTTTTGGGCTTGTATTTTCACAAATTGTAACCCTAGTATAAAAGCTCCTAGGGTTTAGAACAAAAAACAACTTACATCTTAGAACATTAAACATATTTGAGAGGCTCCTCTCTTGGTTCTTCAAGAACTAAATCGAACTTATCGGATTAATTTTCCGTGGCGTTCAACCCAACTTATCAATTGGTCTTTCATCCTGATTGTGGCGTCTTCATTTTATACCAAGGTTCTTGTCTCGCTTATAGATAACGGGTCGCGGTTTCCACTTTAGGTGTTTGGGTGTCTTAGGCAACGAATTCCAAGCGTATTGCTATTGGGTTTCGTCACGGGTTGGCGTGGTTCGTATCAGTTTGGTATCAGAGCTTAGGTTTGTCAAAACATCAAGTTCGGTTGAGGAAGGTAACATCAAAACCCTAACTCCAATCGTTCATATCCATTGTTAGCATTCAATTTCTTAGTATTCGTTGTCTATTGATAGTGTAGTATCTACTAGTCGATTGTTACAAAAAAAAAGAAGGAAAAATCACAACAAAAAAAAAAAATTCAAATAGAAAAAAAAAAGGAAAATTTACGAACCCTAGATTTGTTTTGAATTCCACGGAAAGGAATTGGTGTAGTTTGGGTTAGTTCCAAGAGAATTGAGAAGAGGAATTGGCAAGTTGATATCATCATTGTTTATGAGAATACACGAGTGACTATGTGATCTCATCATTTGAGCGAAACACGTAAGGGAGTGTATCGTGAGGCTTAATTATATATATATTTGTGTTAGTACTAATCTTTTCTGTAGGAACTATGTCGAGACAACATTCTCCTGAAGGTGAGAGGGGAAGGTTTGATGCTAGGTTAGTAATTGAGGCGTTGAGGGGTGAGATGAAGAGAATGTTTCAGGAGGGAATGGAACAAATTCATGAGATGGTAGAGCAAAGACTAGAGCAATCTACAAATGTCTTCCAAAGGCGTAAGAGGGAGAGTCGTTCTAGGAGAGTACAAAGGGGTGGAGATGTAATGTCGGATGATGACTTTGATGAGCCTTCTGTCAGGAGTTATAGAGGATATAGTGGTCGGAATAGAGGAACTAGGGATTGGGAAGATAGAGGAGATAGGAATAGAGAGGATGATCAATTGAGTAGCATAAAGATGAAGATTCCTCCTTTCCAAGGGAAGAATGATCCCGAGGCGTACTTAGAGTGGGAGAAAAAGGTGGAGATGGTGTTTGATTGTCACAACTATAGTAGGAGAAAGAAAGTAAAACTTATTGCCATTGAATTTTCGGATTATGCTATAGTATGGTGGGATCAATTAATGTTGAATAGAAGGAGGAGTGGCGAGCCACCTATTGAGTCTTGGGAAGAGACGAAAAGAGTGATGAAGAAGCAGTTTGTGCATGCGTATCACTATCGTGAATTGCACAACAACTTGCAAACTCTGAGGCAGGGAAGCCAAAGTGTAGATGAGTATTTCAAGGAGATGGAAGTCACTATGATTAGGGCGAATGTAGAGGAGGATAGAGAGGCTACAATGGCTAGGTTTCTTGTTGGATTGAATAGAGAAATCCAAAATGTGGTTGAATTGCAGCATTATGTAGAATTGGAGGATATGGTTCACATGGCTATAAAGGTTGAGAACCAGCACAAGAGAAATGGTAGCTGTAATGCACGGTTTCCACAGGGTAATGGTTCATCCACTTGGAAGACCAACTAATGGAAGAAAGAAGAAAAGCCTTTACCCACCAAACCAAAAGGGGAGCTGAGGCAAGCGGGTTCTACTCCTGGTAACCAAGGTAACCCTGAATCTTCTACTTCTAGAAATCGTGACATTAGATGCTTTAAATGCCAAGGTAGAGGCCATATTGCTAGTCAATGTCCAAATAGGCGTGTGATGATTTTGCGTGATGATGGAGAGTATGAGACTGAGGGGGATAGTGAAGAAGATGATATGCCTCAATTAGAGGATGCTAGTGATGATGAGGAGCCTGCAATGGGAAGGCTAGTGGCAGTAGTGAAGCGAGCTTTGAATGTGCAGGTGAAGGAAGAAGAGGAGGTGTAAAGAGAAAATATATTTCATACTAGATGTTATCTAGGAGATCACATTTGTAGTTTGATCATTGATGGAGGGAGTTGCACCAAAGTAGTGAGTAATTTTATTGTTGAGAGGCTGGGGCTCAAAACTGTTAGATACCCTAGTCCATATAAATTGCAGTGGTTGAATGATAGTGGAGAAACTAAGGTGAGTAAGCAAGCCTTGATTGGTTTTTGCATTGGTAGGTATGAGGATGAGGTGTTATGCGATGTAGTGCCAATGCAAGCATGTCATGTGTTGTTGGGGAGACCATGGCAATTTGATAGGAAGGTTGTTCATGACGGCTTTTCTAACAAGTATACGCTTATTCACCAAGGGAAAAGCTTTAATCTTAAACCGTTAACACCTAAACAGGTGTATGAGGACCGGTTGCAGCTACAACAGTCTTTTGCAAAACATAAGGTGAGTCAAAAGCAGAGGGAGAGTGAGAGAGCAAAAGACAATGAGAAAGAAAAGGAATATAAAAGTCAAGATCAAAAGGAAAAAGAGAGGAAGGCTGGAATAAGTGTGAGAGGCCAAGTTGAAGGGGGATCAACTTTGGTGGTGAGTGAAAAGGAGAGGGCAGCCTTGCAAAAGGAGAGTTGTGTGGCAAGAGCGAGTGTAGTAAGGAGAGCGTTAGTGATGAGGCAACCTATGTTGTTGCTAGTTTTTAAGGAAACATGTTTGACTACTATGGACTTATCTAACTCTTTGCCTAGTGTAGTTGTGTCTCTTGTGCAGGACTTTGAAGATGTCTTTCCTAAGGAGATTCCAAAGGGATTACCACCTATTTGTGGTATTGAGCACCAGATTGACCTTGTACCCGGAGCAACGATTCCAAATAAGCCAGCTTATAGGAGCAATCCGGAGGAGACAAAGGAACTCCAAAGGCAGGTCGATGAATTAATGGAGAAGGGGTACGTAAGAGAGAGCATGAGTCCATATGCAGTGTGATGGGTGTCGAATCTAACAAAAATAAAACCTACTCCTAAACAATTATATGATTTGCATATAGTGGTGAGTAGGGTCGAATCCACAGAGATTGGTTAAACTTATTTCTATCCAAGGAGAATAAAAAGGAAAAGGAAAATGGGGGGTTTGGTTTGTGAATCGAATAAAGTTAAAACAAGATAAGAAAGTTGTATATTGATAAAAAGCCTAGCCAAAGGAATCAAGATAGTTTAATTCTAGGAATTGATCATCGATGCAAATGTTCTCTATTCTTAGTTCTAGATAAACTGGTTATGGTTATTAACAAGCTCTAACAACCTATCTCTCCTTACTTCCTCGATAACCTCAGACAAGCGCTTTGAATTATTTCTCTTATTGATTAAACAACCCTAGACAAGCGCTTAGGATTTAATCTATCAATAGCATTAAGATCTAGAGAGACCACCAATTCATGCTAGTAGATTATAAGATAACCTATTTAAACATGATCACACACCTCCATAACATGAATTTGATCATCTCTTTTATAACCAAACATGCTATTGCGTCACTAAGACTAGAACAATCAAACAATTACGGATTTGACGTGTAGTTGACAATATATTAACTTGCTAATTGAGTAGAAGAGCTCTATTCATACCAATCAACAAAGATAATAATGACAAAACGATCAGAAGATATATGAATACCGAAAGCAAAAAATAGAATAAATACAAGTCAATTAGACCTCACAATTCGTGGAGAATTAAACATCTATGACCCTTTGGCTAGAA
>JBBMOL010001016.1:15001-31161 GCA_037954665.1 Laguncularia racemosa | reverse complement strand
GACTTACTTAACCCTAAAACACGTACTATCTAATTAAACTACACAAATTAATTTATTTACCTTAAGAACTTCCACAGATCATATCCTTGGTTGATGAATTCTCATGCTTGTTTTACCTTTTCCTAATTCCAAGTTTTGATATAATAAGGGTTGAAAACAATCATATCCTCAATTTCACGTGAAATAATCACAAATCCATTCATATTCTTACTTGATATAAATTGGATTCGAACTTTGTTGTCCTCCTTTCAATTGCCTTTAGGTTTTCTCTAAGGAGCGTCTCCTCCCTTTCTTACTTTTTCATTTTATTGTTATTGTAAGGGTGAAAAAGAGGAGAGATAGGTTAACATAGAGTATTTATAATCTAACAATAAAAAAGACCCATTTGCCCCTCAATTTTATAAAATTTCCATCCTTAACCTTAATTTTTTACATTATAATATTATAATAGAATTATTAAAATTTTTAGGTATTACAGGCCTCTTCCTTAGCATTAAAAGTTAAGAATACTATGCCATTTCATATGAAGCTTAGTGATAGGCATAAGGTTTTTTCATGTGGAGTGTGTAGGAATTTGCTATTGATTGTGAATGCATATGAAATCTTAGTTGACTGTTATGTAATGAATATAGTGGGAGTTGGCATTATTTTAAGTGTAGCTTAGCTTCAATCATTAGGAGAAATTAAAGTAGATTGGCATCAAATGAAGATGAAAATCTATTGTAAAGGGAGTGAATGTGTGTTGAAAAGTGACTTTACTTTATATAGGTCGAAAAAAAATTTAAAACAATTACACAAAATGCATGATTTTGGGTTTGGAGGAGTTCTATTATAGCACAAAATTTTGTGTTTCTTTATTGTTAGGGATGATGTATTAACTAAAATTGTTGCTTTATTGCAAGAATTCTCTAATGTCTAATGAAATTAAAGAGTTAACCCCTTTAAAAGTGCAAGATCACAAAATTATGCTAAGAGATGGTGTGGAGCCAATAAATATTTAGCCATATAGGTATGCTCAAATCCAAAAAGACGAGATTGAGAAATTAGTTTCTAATATGTTGAATGCGGGAATTATTAGACTAAGCTCAAGTCCATTCTCAAGCCCTATTATTTTAGTTAACAAGAAAGACGAATCTTAATTTTTTTGTGTGAATTATAGGACTTTGAATGTAGCTATGATGCTAGATAAATATCGCATTCCGATTATTGACGAATTACTTGATGAGTTGTTTATGATGAGATCCATGATGAGAGTCAAGCCAGGAGAAGGAATGTGGATCCTCTTGAAGTGCCGCCTGGACCAATCACAAGAAATCAAGCGAAACAATTCAAGGAAGCACTTAACGGGTTGATAAAGGGTGTCCATGAAGTCGGAAAGGATTAGAGCAATCATGAAGTTGGAACGGATTGGAACAACCATGGGAAGACCCTTGCTCTTATACAAGTCACACCGGACACGGGTTGAAGAGGGTGTGTATTTTCAAGGCACGGCCGTGTAGGAATCTCAAGAATTGGCATAGAATCATATATGGCCAAAGTATACGGCCGTGTATCCCCTGCCGGCTAACATGTTCTGTTTTGTTATTTTTACGCAATTATTGAAGTGACATCGTTTTGGGCTTGTATTTTCACAAATTGTAACCCTAGTATAAAAGCTCCTAGGGTTTAGAACAAAAAACAACTTACATCTTAGAACATTAAACATATTTGAGAGGCTCCTCTCTTGGTTCTTCAAGAACTAAATCGAACTTATCGGATTAATTTTCCGTGGCGTTCATCCCAACTTATCAATTGGTCTTTCATCCTGATTGTGGCGTCTTCATTTTATACCAAGGTTCTTGTCTCGCTTATAGACAACGGGTCGCGGTTTCCACTTTAGGTGTTTGGGCGTCTTAGGCAACGAATTCCAAGCGTATTGGTATTGGGTTTCGTCACGGGTTGGCGTGGTTCGTATTAGTTTGGTATCAGAGCTTAGGTTTGTCAAAACATCAAGTTCGGTTGAGGAAGGTAACATCAAAACCCTAACTCCAATATTTCATATCCATTGTTAGCATCCAATTTCTTAGTATTCATTGTCTATTGATAGTGTAGTATCTACTAGTCGATTGTTACAAAAAAAAGAAGGAAAAATCACAACAAAAAAAAAAAATTCAGATAGAAAAAAAAAAGGAAAATTTACGAACCCTAGATTTGTTTTGAATTCCACGGAAAGGAATTGGTGTAGTTTGGGTTAGTTCCAAGAGAATTGAGAAGAGGAATTGGCAAGTTGATATCATCATTGTTTATGAGAATACACGAGTGACTATGTGATCTCATCATTTGAGCGAAACACGTAAGGGAGTGTATCGTGAGGCTTAATTATATATATATTTGTGTTAGTACTAATCTTTTCTGTAGGAACTATGTCGAGACAACATTCTCCTGAAGGTGAGAGGGGAAGGTTTGATGCTAGGTTAGTAATTGAGGCGTTGAGGGGTGAGATGAAGAGAATGTTTCAGGAGGGAATGGAACAAATTCATGAGATGGTAGAGCAAAGACTAGAGCAATCTACAAATGTCTTCCAAAGGCGTAAGAGGGAGAGTCGTTCTAGGAGAGTACAAAGGGGTGGAGATGTAATGTCGGATGATGACTTTGATGAGCCTTCTGTCAGGAGTTATAGAGATATAGTGGTCGGAATAGAGGAACTAGGGATTGGGAAGATAGAGGAGATAGGAATAGAGAGGATGATCAATTGAGTAGCATAAAGATAAAGATTCCTCCTTTCCAAGGGAAGAATGACCCTGAGGCGTACTTAGAGTGGGAGAAAAAGGTGGAGATGGTGTTTGATTGTCACAACTATAGTGGGAGAAAGAAAGTAAAATGTATTGCCATTGAATTTTCGGATTATGCTATAGTATGGTGGGATCAATTAATGTTGAATAGAAGGAGGAGTGGCGAGCCACCTATTGAGTCTTGGGAAGAGATGAAAAGAGTGATGAAGAAGCGGTTTGTGCCTGCGTATTACTATCGTGAATTGCACAACAAGTTGCAAACTCTGAGGTAGGGAAGCCAAAGTGTAGATGAGTATTTCAAGGAGATGGAAGTCACTATGATTAGGGCGAATGTAGAGGAGGATAGAGAGGCTACAATGGCTAGGTTTCTTGTTGGGTTGAATAGAGAAATCCAAAATGTGGTTGAATTGCAGCATTATGTAGAATTGGAGGATATGGTTCACATGGCTATAAAGGTTGAGAACCAGCACAAGAGAAAAGGTAGCTGTAATGCACGGTTTCCACAGGGTAATGGTTCATCCACTTGGAAGACCAACTAATGGAAGAAAGAAGAAAAGCCTTTACCCACCAAACCAAAAGGGGAGCTGAGGCAAGCGGGTTCTACTCCTGGTAACCAAGGTAACCCTGAATCTTCTACTTTAGAAATCGTGACATTAGATGCTTTAAATGCCAAGGTAGAGGCCATATTGCTAGTCAATGTCCAAATAGGCGTGTGATGATTTTGCGTGATGATGGAGAGTATGAGACTGAGGGGGATAGTGAAGAAGATGATATGCCTCAATTAGAGGATGCTAGTGATGATGAGGAGCCTGCAATGGGAAGGCTAGTGGCAGTAGTGAAGCGAGCTTTGAATGTGCAGGTGAAGGAAGAAGAGGAGGTGTAAAGAGAAAATATATTTCATACTAGATGTTATCTAGGAGATCACATTTGTAGTTTGATCATTGATGGAGGGAGTTGCACCAATGTAGTGAGTAATTTTATTGTTGAGAGGCTGGGGCTCAAAACTGTTAGACACCCTAGTCCATATAAATTGCAGTGGTTGAATGATAGTGGAGAAACTAAGGTGAGTAAGCAAGCCTTGATTGGTTTTTGCATTGGTAGGTATGAGGATGAGGTGTTATGCGATGTAGTGCCAATGCAAGCATGTCATGTGTTGTTGGGGAGACCATGGCAATTTGATAGGAAGGTTGTTCATGACGGCTTTTCTAACAAGTATACGCTTATTCACCAAGGGAAAAGCTTTAATCTTAAACCGTTAACACCTAAAAGGTGTATGAGGACCGGTTGCAGCTACAACAGTCTTTTGCAAAACATAAGGTGAGTCAAAAGCAGAGGGAGAGTGAGAGAGCAAAAGACAATGAGAAAGAAAAGGAATATAAAAGTCAAGATCAAAAGGAAAAAGAGAGGAAGGCTGGAATAAGTGTGAGAGGCCAAGTTGAAGGGGGATCAACTTTGGTGGTGAGTGAAAAGGAGAGGGCAGCCTTGCAAAAGGAGAGTTGTGTGGCAAGAGCGAGTGTAGTAAGGAGAGCGTTAGTGATGAGGCAACCTATGTTGTTGTTGGTTTTTAAGGAAACATGTTTGACTACTAAGGACTTATCTAACTCTTTGCCTAGTGTAGTTGTGTCTCTTGTGCAGGACTTTGAAGATGTCTTTCCTGAGGAGATTCCAAAGGGATTACCACCTATTTGTGGTATTGAGCACCAGATTGACCTTGTACCCGGAGCAACGATTCCAAACAAGCCAGCTTATAGGAGCAATCCGGAGGAGACAAAGGAACTCCAAAGGCAGGTCGATGAATTAATGGAGAAGGGGTACGTGAGAGAGAGCATGAGTCCATATGCAGTGTGATGGGTGTCGAATCCAACAAAAATAAAACCTACTCCTAAACAATTATATGATTTGCATATAGTGGTGAGTAGGGTCGAATCCACAGAGATTGGTTAAACTTATTTCTATCCAAGGAGAATAAAAAGGAAAAGGAAAATGGGGGGTTTGGTTTGTGAATCGAATAAAGTTAAAACAAGATAAGAAAGTTGTATATTGATAAAAAGCCTAGCCAAAGGAATCAAGATAGTTTAATTTTAGGAATTGATCATCGATGCAAATGTTCTCTATTCTTAGTTCTAGATAAACTGGTTATGGTTATTAACAAGCTCTAACAACCTATCTCTCCTTACTTCCTCGATAACCTCAGACAAGCGCTTTGAATTATTTCTCTTATTGATTAAACAACCCTAGACAAGCGCTTAGGATTTAATCTATCAATAGCATTAAGATCTAGAGAGACCACCAATTCATGCTAGTAGATTATAAGATAACCTATTTAAACATGATCACACACCTCCATAACATGAATTCGATCATCTCTTTTATAACCAAACATGTTATTGCGTCACTAAGACTAGAACAATCAAACAATTACGGATTTGACGTGGTAGTTGACAATATATTAACTTGCTAATTGAGTAGAAGAGCTCTATTCATACCAATCAACAAAGATAATAATGACAAAACGATCAGAAGATATATGAATACCGGAAAGCAAAAAATAGAATAAATACAAGTCAATTAGACCTCACAATTCGTGGAGAATTAAACATCTATGATCCTTTGGCTAGAAAAGTAGCTTAGCTACTCATGTTCATCAATAAAACGAAAAATAAAAATAAAAACATAATGAACCCGGTTGCCTACTCTGCCTCCTCGTTTCCTTCTTGTCTCCAAGGTGATTCCAGATTCCAAAGATTAAAAGTTCCCTTAACCTTCTAGGGTTGGTTCTATTTATATTGTTAGGGGGATAGCATGTGATCTTTTGCTAGCAAGATACGAAAATATCTTTCCTTTTCCAAGTAGATTTCGAGAAGTAAATGTTCGTCCGCCTGGCACGCCCTAACACACGGTCGTGGGTCAAGCCGTGCCATCATCTGTGCATATTCTTCAAGTCTTCATCCGCACCCAGTGTGTACCACGGTTACACACACGGCCAGATTTCAAGCCGTGCCTTCATCTGTGGATAATCTACAAGTCTTCATCCGTGTCCAGTGTGTACCACAGTTAGACCCACGGCTAGATTTCAAGCCGTGCCTTCATCTGGTTGATGTTCCACACTTTCTTCTCATTGGCATGTCTAGCTTCCACCACGGCTCCAAGCACGATTTCTCCCACGACTTCCACCACGGCCGTGCCCTAAGCCGTGTCTCTCTCTGTTCAAAGTCCACATTTTCGTCTTCTTGTTCAGCGTGTAACACGGTTTGCGCCATGGCCGTGCCTCAAACCGTGCTTCCGATACACGGCCGTATACTTCAACCGTGTATCTTCCTGTTGATTCAAAACCAAGTACACGGCCGTGTACTTCAATTACACGCCCATGTACTTCCCTCCGGTGGTGTAAATCCTTGTCTTTGAACCAAGTTGTAGATGACTTCTCTAATTTACTTGAATTAGCATCCTTGACTCCATTTAACCTGATTTATCACGATGATAGAATTAAAGTACCATTTCCTTATGATTTCTATAAAATCAATAATAATTTAACACAATTTATACTATAAAGATTGAGTATAAAATGGCTCTATCACAGTGCCTGTGATTTTGGTGCCTAAGAAGGATAGGACATGGAGAATGTGTGTTGACTGCTGCGCCATCAACAACATTACGTAAAGTATCGTCATCCCATTCCTCGCTTATATGACATGTTAGATGAGTTACATGGGTCTAGTGTCTTTTCTAAAATTGATCTGAAAAGTGGATACCACCAAATTAGAATGAAAGAAGGTGATGAATGGAAAACTGCATTCAAAACAAAATATGGATTGTATGAGTGGTTAGTAATGCCTTTCGGTTTAACTAACGCACCTAGTACTTTTATGAGATTTATGAACCATGTTTTGAGGACTTTTATTGGAAAATTTGTGGTTGTCTATTTTGATGATATCCTCATTTACAGCAATAGTTTGGAAGATCATATGTCTCACTTGAGGGATGTTTTAGAAGTGCTTCGAAAGGAATAGTTATATGCTAACCTTAAGAAGTGCACTTTTTGCACAGACAAACTTGTGTTTCTTGGTTTTGTTGTTAGTGCACAGGGAATACGGTTTGATGAAGAAAAGGTTCGTGAGATCCAACAATGGCCTAGTCCAACCAATGTAAGTAATGTGCGGAGCTTCCATAGACTAGTGAGCTTTTACAGGAGATTTGTGAAGGATTTCAGTACCATTGCAGCACCACTCACTGAGGTAATTAAGAAGAACGTGGGGTTTAAATGGGGAGAGTAACAAGAGAAGGTCTTTCAGACGCTTAAAAATAAGTTGACTCAGGCACCATTACTTGCTTTACCTAACTTTACTAAAACATTTGAAATTGAGTGTGATGCTTCAGGATTAGGTATTGGAGCAATGCTTATGCAAGAGAGAAGACCGATTGCATTCTTTAGCGAGAAGCTAAGTGGGGCAACCTTGAACTACCCTACTTACGATAAGGAGTTATATGCATTGGTTCGAGCCCTGGAGACATGGCAACACTACCTTTAGCCAAAAGAGTTCGTGATCTACACTGATCATGAATTTTTGAAGTACTTGAAGGGGCAACACAAGCTAAACAAAAGACATGCTCGTTGGGTGGAGTTCATCGAAACATTTCCATATGTCATCCATTATAAGCAAGGTAAAGAGAATGTCGTTGCTGTTGCACTTTCTAGAAGGTATGCTCTTATCTCTACTCTTAGTTCTAGACTGCTTGGTTTTGAGCACATTAAGGAATTATATGTTGCTGATCGAGATTTTTGTGAGGAGTATGTGCATTGTGAGAAGAGTGGGCATTGTAAATTTTATAAGCATGAAGGATTCTTGTTTAGGGAGAATAAACTCTACATTCCAAATTGTTCTTTAAGAGAATTATTAGTGAGGGAGTCTCATGGAGGAGGTTTAATGGGACACTTTGGAGTAGCTAAAACCTTAGAGGTATTGCATGAACACTTCTATTGGCCTCACATGAAACGAGATGTTGAGAGGATTTGTGAGCGATGTGTCACATGTAAGCAAGCAAAATCTAGAGTCCAACCTCAAGGGCTTTACACCCCAGTTCCCATTCCTCATAAGCCTTGGGTAGATATTTCTGTGGATTTTGTGTTAAGATTACCCAAGTCTAGACATGGTCGAGATTCTATCTTTGTAGTTGTGGATAGATTCTCTAAGATGGCACATTTCATTCCTTGTCACAAAACGGATGATGCTTGTAATATTGCTAATTTATTCTTTAGGGAAGTTGTGAGATTGCATGGTATGCCTAGAACAATTGTATCGGATAGAGATGCTAAGTTCTTGAGCTACTTTTGGAAGACCTTGTGGGTTAAGTTAGGAACTAAGTTATTGTTTTCTACTACTTGTCATCCACAGACTGACGGTCAAACTGAGGTAGTGATAAGATCACATTATACTTATATTTTCTTTTGGACTTATATTAAATTTATTTCAATATTATAAAGAAAATATAAAGAAATGATATTTAATGGTGTTTATTGTGAAAATTCAGGTTTTGAGGACCCAAGAGTAAATTACAAGTTAATTGGAGGAGTTTTTTACAAAATTGAAGAAGTGAGCGGAGGATTGCACGGAAGGCCGTCGACCTTAGGCCGGCTTAGATTCAAGGCCGCCGACCTTGAGCCGGCCTATATTAAACCGGCCTCAAAAAAACATTAAAGCCGTCGGCCTTAAAGTCGACCTACATTCAAGGCCGCCGGCCTTGAGCCGGCCTTCATTACTCCCCGGATATCCATTGCGAAAATCTCGCCAAAATCGTATCTTAATTAATTTGCTGACTCAACTCCTCATCAGATCAAGCTTATCCTCCTCCTCTTTGGATCTATAAATAGGCCCCTCGTGTGAACCTTGGAGGCATCCCCTTTTGTTTAGCATCTTTTGTTTGGCATCCCCTTTTGTTTTAGAACTCTTTTGTTTTGATTCTTTGTTTAGCATCCTTTGTCTTTCTTTGAAATTATTAGAATTCCCTTAGAAACTTTAGGATTTTATATTTTCTTTAATTCCTTTACATTTCATGTTATTCCAAATTTTAGTTTGAAGAAAGAAAGTTATTTTCTGAAGTTTTCTTTCAATTGAAGAATTCGAGGAATCATTTTGGAAGATTGAAGTTCTTGAAGATTATAGCTATTGTTTCATTTACTTTATTTTCTTTTATGCCATTTATTAGTTTATTCTTGTTGTTCATATATGAATTCCATTGCATCTATTTATTTCAATTGTTTTTACATTCATACTATAATGTTCTAAATCATCCTTGTGGGAAACATGATGAAGCCATAATTCAAACTAAAATGATCATTGTATTCTTGTTATAGGACATATAGATATGCGGAATTTTCATATAAGAAGTCCTGCTTTGAATTATATTTCGTAATTGAAATCAATGCATAGAAATGTAAAGACTCGAAAGAGAAATTTAGGTTTTATCAGGAATTCCTAAGTAAGATTTAATAATTCATGTGGAAGCATCGTTATTGAATCTTATTAGAAATTGACCTAAGTGTTTCATGCAGTATTTTTATTAAATTTTTCACTAAGGGATTAGGAGAAATTATTTTAAAGATATTAGGCAATCATATAATTGGGAAATTTATGATTGTGAATTAGAATCCTCATTTGATTTGAATTAGCGGGAGTTATTAAATTAAATTGAGGTAACATTACTTTAACACTTGATAAAGGATTAAGGTTTTGTTAATTTCTTGTGAAAATCCATATAGCTATGAGTTATTATAACATGAAGGCAATATGATTAGTGGAATTAGGGTGGATTCTATTTCCCACCATCAATTCATCATTTTTCAAACCCAATTCTCTTTTTGAGCATTTAGTATAATTCATTCAATTCTCATCAAACATCATTGCCTAAATAATAGTAGAAATTGATATAGGTCTATTACTTATTCAATCTTCGTAGTTCGACACTCTTCTCTCACTATATTACTTGATCCGATCCGGTACACTTGCCGGTATTTATTCACGCTCATTTTATATCTCTCTTTTGCGTGGATCAAGTTTTTGGCGCCGTTGCCGAGGATTGATTAATATTAGACCATCTTTAGATTCTATTGTTAATTTAGGCGCAATTATTTTTTTATTTAATTTGTTATCATTATGTGATCGTTTCCTGTTCTCTTTGAATTTCTTTTTATGCGCAAGAGTAGAAGTGCTGAACTTCTACCAATTAATCTTGAGATAGAACGCACCTTGCGACAACTTAGAAGAGAGCAGAGAAGAAAGGAAGAAGAGAACATGGCAGATGAGAACAACAATCGGATTCAGGGTGTTGGTAGAGCACTTCGGAATACATGATACCTGTTGTTTCAGGTCCTGCAATAAGAAGACCAACAATTCAGGCTAACAATTTTGAGTTAAAACTAGCACTCGTTCAAATGGTTCAATCAAATCAATTCGGAGGATATCCAAATGAGAGCCCTGATGAGCATATTGCAGTATTTCTTCAATATTGTAATACAGTGAAAATGAATAATGTATTGATGATGTAATTAGGTACAACTTTTTCCGTTTTCACTTAGAGAAAAAGCTAGGGCTGGTACAATTCATTGCCACAAGACTCTGTAACCACTTGGGTTGATCTCTATCTAAATTTTTAAGGAGATTTTTTCCACCAGCTAGAACTGCTAGGTTAAGAAATGACATCACAAACTTCACTAAGTTTAGTGGTGAATCACTTTATGAAGCATGGAAAGATTCAAGGAGGCAATTAGAAAATGCCCCCATCATGGATTACCAGATAATCTCCTTATTGAGATATTTTATCTCAGTTTAGATGACACATTGAGATCTCTGGTAGATGCTGCTTCTGGTGGTGCACTAATGAGTAAGACATATGAAGAGGCTAGTGCTTTGATAGATGAAATGGCCTCTAGTGCACATAATTGGCAACATGAAAGAGGTAAGTCTAGAGTAGCATCTGTTAATGACATGGACACCTTAACAGCTCAGATTTCTACTCTTACTACTCAGGTAAGTAAACTCAGCTCTGCACCATCTTTTAATGTTAATCAAATTGCTTGTTGTGAGTCATGCTTAGGACCACACTCAACTCTTGAGTGCCCGTTTGGAAACTGCTCCTCCTCATCCCATGGAAAACAAGTAAACTTTGTAGGCAACCTCTAGAGAGGTACTCAAGGACCATATTCGAATACATACAATCCTGGGTGGCGCAATCATCCAAACTTCTCATGGAGGAATGAGAATCAAGCACTTAACCCGCCCCCTGGATTTCCCAGACAAACCTTTGCTCAGAATGCCTATTCTCAACAGCAACCCACTCAGATGGAAGAGCTCATGAGGAGCTACATGCAAAAGACTGACACCCTCCTGCAAAACCAACAAGCTTCTATCAGAAACTTGGAGGGTCAGCTCGGTCAAATTGCACAGCAGCTAAGTACTAGACCCTCAGGGTTTTTGCCTAGCAAAACTGAGGAGAACACCCATCATGTCAATGCCATCATGCTAAGGAGTGGTAAGGAAGTGAAGAAAGCTGAAAGGCAGGTAAAAATTCAAGAGAATGAGCCAGAGAAAGGTAAGCAGAAGGAGGAGGAACTCACACCCAAAGCACCAGTGTTGCAGCCTTATGTTCCACCTATCCCTTTCCCAGGAAGAATCAAGTAGAGGGAATTAGAAGCCTAGTTTGCCAAGTTTTGTGACATATTTAAAGGGCTTCAAATTAATATACCTCTCTTAGAGGCCTTGAAGCAGATTCCAACCTATGCCAAATTCATGAAAGAGATACTCTCTAATAAAAGATCCATGGAGAGTGTTGAGAAAGTAATGCTTCTTGGCGAGAGTTTAGCTGTCATAGAGAAGAAATCTGCTCAACTACCTAGAAAGCTGAAAGATCAGGGAAGTTTCAGTATCCCTTGCACCATTGGTAATATTGATTTTGAGAATGTTTTGATTGATTCTGGTGCAAGTATTAATTTAATGTCACTTTCAGTTTTTAGGAAGCTCGGAATAGAGCCACAAAAGTGTAAGAGGAGACCAATCACTGTGCAGCTAGCTGATAAGAGCATAAGGTTTTCCAAAGGTACAGTAGAGGATGTCTTAGTCAAGGTCGATAAATTCATATTTCCAGTGGACTTTGTCATACTGGATGTGGAAGAAGATGATGACATTCTACTCATTCTGGGTAGACCATTCCTAGCTACAGGTCAAGCTCTAATTGATGTAGGACAAGGCAAGCTCACCCTTAGAGCACTAGAAGACCAGGTAACATTTGCTATGTATGATCCTGTGTTTTTTTCTAATAAGAAAGCAAAGTATTCTGACATATCTGCTGAGGGTGAAATTACTAACAATGATGTGGAGGAAGATGTAGGGCAAACCACTCTTGAAGCTATCTTGAATGAGATAGATGATTGGGGGGATGAGGATGAGCAAGAAAACAAAGGCTGTGAGCAAATACCCCAGATTGAAAATGTTGTTGCTTTTGAGAAGACAGACCACTATGAGAAGCCACCAATGTCGACACTAATTCCCATGCAGACACTTGAACCTAATGTCTTTTCTAATCAATTGTTTGCTTATGAGTGTCTGAATTTAGGAAATCCATGGCCTCACATTAATCCAGTGCCTATGACAAGAGAATTGCAGCAGCAGATTCAAGGCCAGTTAGATGAACATAGGGAAATCTTGGGATGGTCAAGGGAAAACATCCAGCAGGTAAGTTTGTTGATATCCACCTACAAAACATTGGTGGAAGCTAAAAAGAAGGGCACCATACCATGGAAGGAAGCTTGGAATCCTAATCTGAAAACGATGGTGTTGGAGGAGTTGTTTAAACTCCTTGATGTAAGCTAACCCTGATGGTCAGGCTAATGACTATAAAACAAGCACTTCATGGGAGGTAGCCCATGCTCAATAAGTATATACACTAGTGTTTTAATTTCGTTACAAAAAAAAAAAAAAACTAATTCAAGGTTGGATAAGGGCCGCCGGTGCATTCAAGACACTCCAAGGATAACAGACATTTTAGGAGGAATTTTCTTCCTGATGAACAATTTTACACCAGGGAAGTATCAGTATTTCAATTTTTGCATTGATATTCTTTTCCTTAATTTTGTGCTATATTAGGAACAATGAGGACATTGTCCAATTTAAGTGTGGGGAAGGGATTATAAATGTAGAAGTATAATGATTGCACACATCATCAACTTACAATTCCCATGCTTTATTTATGTCCTTAAGTGTTTATCATCAATGAAATCATAAAATTGACTTAGATTGGTGCCTTACTCGCCAACTGTTGTGACTAGTTTATATAGTTAAAATTTAATAGTAAAATCTCTAGAGAACGGGGTTTACCCAATGTTTAGCCTTTGAACTTGAGATTGAGTCCTTAAGTTGAAAAAACAAGCAAGTTTACTTGAAGGAAAAATTGGTTGGGATAAATCTCTCTTGAAATTTCTTTGAGAATACCGTAACACCTAGTGAAAGAGGTAAAGGAAATATTTTACTTAGTGATCCCTTAATAATAATATAAAAAAAAAAGAAAAAAAGGAGCCTTTACTCCAATAACTCAGGAAAGTGAGTTAAGAGTATCCAATCTTAAATGTTAGTGTGAGGAAGAGTTCGTAGGGGTCCCTTTAAAACCTGGTCACTTAGGCGATGAGCCCAGGATGTGCCGACTCAATGAACTCACAATAACGAGAAGGGCGGAAAGGCAAAAATTTAGTACCTTAATGAAAGCCAGGTTAACATGGGCAAGCTTTGGTCCCTCAGAAGAGTGAAGTCTCACTCCGCTGTCAATTAAGGCAAATAAAAAAAAAAAGGGAGAAATTCTAGGTAAAAATGGATACCATATGCTTTCACTTCTTGTTATCTTGTTTAGAGAAGTAAAATTGAGGGAGATTATACTTGCTAATAACCAATGAAGTTTAAATGAATGTTTTTCCTTAAGGACTAAGTATTGTTTTGTTATTGTTAAACACTGGGATTAAAAATCTGTTGTATTTAGATTAACTACAAAATTTCAACTAGATATACTAGTTACAAATTTCAGTATGGCCAGAACAATGGGCACCAGAAGTTCAATGATGGATTTCTCTTATTTAAATAAATTATTTTGCTTGAGGACAAGCAAAAGTTCAAGTGTGGGGATGTTGATAAGATCACATTATACTTATATTTTCTTTTGGACTTATATTAAATTTATTTCAATATTATAAAGAAAACATAAAGAAATGATATTTAATGGTGTTTATTGTGAAAATTTAGGTTTTAAGGACCCAAAAGTAAATTACAAGTTAATTGGAGGAGTTTTTCACAAAATTGAAGAAGCGAGCGGAGGATTGCACGGAAGGCCGTTGGCCTTAGGCCAGCCTTGAGCTGGCCTATATTAAATCGGCCTCAAAAAAACATTAAAGCCGCTGGCCTTAAAGCCGACCTACATTCAAGGCCGCTGGCCTTGAGCCGGCCTTCATTACTCCCCGGATATCCATTGCGAAAATCTCTCCAAAATCGTATCTTAATTAATTTGCTGACTCAACTCCTCATCAGATCAAGCTTATCCTCCTCCTCTTTGGATCTATAAATAGGCCCCTTGTGTGAACCTTGGAGGCATCCCCTTTTGTTTAGCATCTTTTGTTTGGCATCCCCTTTTGTTTTAGAACTCTTTTGTTTTGATTCTTTGTTTAGCATCCTTTGTCTTTCTTTGAAATTATTAGAATTCCCTTAGAAACTTTAGGATTTTATATTTTCTTTAATTCCTTTACATTTCATGTTATTCCAAATTTTAGTTTGAAGAAAGAAAGTTATTTTTCTGAAGTTTTCTTTCAATTGAAGAATTCGAGGAATCATTTTGGAAGATTGAAGTTCTTGAAGATTATAGCTATTGTTTCATTTACTTTATTTTCTTTTATGCCATTTATTAGTTTATTCTTGTTGTTCAATATGAATTCCATTGCATCTATTTATTTCAATTGTTTTTACATTCATACTATAATGTTCTAAATCATCCTTGTGGGAAACATGATGAAGCCATAATTCAAACTAAAATGATCATTGTATTCTTGTTATAGGACATATAGATATGCGGAATTTTCATATAAGAAGTCCTGCTTTGAATTATATTTCGTAATTGAAATCAATGCATAGAAATGTAAAGACTCGAAAGAGAAATTTAGGTTTTATCAGGAATTCCTAAGTAAGATTTAATAATTCATGTGGAAGCATCGTTATTGAATCTTATTAGAAATTGACCTAAGTGTTTCATGCAATATTTTTATTAAATTTTTCACTAAAGGATTAGGAGAAATTATTTTAAAGATATTAGGCAATCATATAATTGGGAAATTTATGATTGTGAATTAGAATCCTCATTTGATTTGAATTAGCGGGAGTTATTAAATTAAATTGAGGTAACATTACTTTAACACTTGATAAAGGATTAAGGTTTTGTTAATTTCTTGTGAAAATCCATATAGCTATGAGTTATTATAACATGAAGGCAATATAATTAGTGGAATTAGGGTGGATTCTATTTCCCACCATCAATTCATCATTTTTCAAACACAATTCTCTTTTTGAGCATTTAGTATAATTCATTCAATTCTCATCAAACATCATTGCCTAAATAATAGTAGAAATTGATATAGGTCTATTACTTAATCAATCTTCGTGGTTCGACACTCTTCTCTCACTATATTACTTGATCCGATCCGGTACACTTGCCGGTATTTATTCACGCTCATTTTATATCTCTCTTTTGCGTGGATCAGGTAGTGAATCGAACTTTATCTACTTTGTTGAGCGCTGTAATTAAAAAGAATATTAAAAGTTGGGAGGATTGTTTGCCGCATGTTGAATTTGCCTGTAACTGTACAGTGCATTCTGCTACTAAATTTACTCCTTTTGAAATTGTGTATGGTTTTAATCCACTAACTCCTTTGGATTTATCACCTTTGCCTATTTCTGAGTATGTTAATCTAGATGGCAAGAAGAAAGCCGAATTTGTTAAACAGATCCATGAGAAGGCAAGGCTGAACATTGAGCGACGAACAGAGCAGTATGTGAAACAAGCCAACAAGGGTCATCGACAAGCTGTTTTTGAACCTGGAGATTGGGTTTGGGTTCACATGTGCAAAGAGCGGTTTCCCGTGTAGCGTCGATCTAAACTACTTCCTAGAGGCGATGGACCATTTCAAATCCTTGAGTGCATTAACGATAATGCATACAAGATAGATTTGCCTGGTGAGTATCACGTAAGTGCCACATTTAATGTTACTAATCTGAGTCCTTTTGATGTAGGTGATGATTTGAGGACAAATCCTTTTCAAGAGGAGGGTAATGATGAGATCCATGATGAGAGTCAAGCCGGGAGAAGGAA